>LGRX02005364.1:0-74533 GCA_001247695.2 Cymbomonas tetramitiformis
GTGGGTGGGGAGGGATGGCGGAGGGTGCGCGTGCGGTAGATAGGTGCAAAGCGTGCCCGCAAGGACCATAGGACCCAGGAACCAAGGGTGCGGGGAGGCTGCTCCGCTCCGCGCCGAATCAGGCGCGTGGCGCGTGCGGCGGTCTCCCCGGCGCCATGCCCTATGCTGGCTCATCTGCGGTTGCGAATCAGCGGCCAAGTGGTGAACTGCGAGTCATGGGTGGGACAGGCTTTGTGGAAGGCTGCCGTCGGACGGGCATATGACCAGGCGACCAGCGACGGCTGGCCATATGTAGGGTCTTATGTAGCGCGACGGCTGTATCCATATCCGTCAGCTTATGGACGGACATGGTATGGTGCGCAAGTGTTGTCCGCCAAGTGGGTCAACGAGGTGGGCGGCGAAGTAGAAGAATACGAAGGTCCTTGGGTCACGGGTTACGTACCGATCGTCACCTCGCCGCCGGGTAGGGGTATCAATTTTTATGTTTCTGAGCGGCAGTTCATCCCTCCCGGTGCCATTGACCACGGGTTCCCAGAAGTGCATCGGGTCACCGTGCCTGCAGAAGGGCAGCCCCGGCTGCTGGATAAAGTTCGATACCCTTGGGACGGGGACGAGGAGGAGCTGTGGCAGCATGAGGTGCTAGCTGGTGTCCTACACTTTTCGGTAGAGAAAGACCGTGGCTGCCGCATAGTGAAATCCAAGTAGTGGACAACTAGGCAAAAACATACCTCACCAACCGTAATTGATGAAGACATACGTTTATAACAGATGTATGCGTGCGTATTGTGTGTGCGTATTGTGTAGAAATATACAAATAAATAATAATAATAAACAAGAACCATGGGCGCGGGGGAGGCCGGTGTGCATGGTGGCACGGCGGCTGGTTATAGCAGGCTGTTTAGGAGGAACTGCGTGACGTTATGGCAAATTGACCCTAGGTCACGGGCTTGCACAGGGAGATGCAATGGAGGAGGAATACACGTGGAAGGACGTCCAGAGAATCTTTTTCCCCAGATCCGAGGAGGCGTTCTGCATAGTGTGTTTAGAGGAAGTGGATCCGGAGGATGTAGTGGACTGCGGTGGCCTAGGATGCGAGTGTAAAGAGAAATACATGCATATTTGGTGTTTTTCTTTGCTTGTAGAAACCCTTGCCTCCTCGAGGTGGGTGACGTGCCCATGCTGTAGGCAGAAGTGGTTTGAGTGAACCTCTTTTCAACATGTGTGTACATTATGTGAATAGTACATTATGTACATGCTACTGAGTCTCCGCTGGCCTTTTGTTAGGTTGTTAACTTACAACTTGTTATTTGTTCTTTAAAAGTGATCATGTGGATGTTTTCGGTGTCCTTCAAAGTGTCAACCTGTGGTTGCGATCGTCGCTGGGGATGCATGCGCGAGGGTGCGCGTACGGTAGATAGGTGCATAGTGTGCACGCAAGGACCATAGCACCCAGGGACAAAGGGTGCGGGGAGGCTGCTGGCCAACCAGTCGTGGGTGGGGAGGGATGGGCGAGGGTGCGCGTACAGTAGATAGGTGCAGAGTGTGCATGCAAGGACCAGAGGACCCAGGGGCAAAGGGTGCGGGGAGGCTGCTCCGCTCCGCGCCGAATCAGGCGCGTGGCGCGTGCGGTGCTCTCCCCGGCGCCGTGTTATAGGCTGCTTCATCTGCGGTTGCGAATCAGCGGCCAAAGGGTGAGCAGCGGCGCTGCGAGTCGTGGGTGGGGAGGGATGGGTGAGGGTGCGCGTACAGTAGACAGGTGCATAGTGTGCACGCAAGGACCAGAGGACCCAGGGACAAAGGGTGCGGGGAGGCTGCGCGCGATGGGGGTTGTGATCCCTATCGTTGAACGTGTATTTTGTGGTATGTGTGGCAGCATACATGGGTCAACACGGAGAACGGGGGCTCGCTGCCTGTGCGTATTGGATGGTCGGTGACGCTTCATGAAAGCCGGTTCGTACCGGCGCCCTGGATTATCGAAGCGAAAATTGTCGGATTCAACCCAGACCACGTATGGACCGCGGCGCCCACTGAACATGATGTTCCCGAAGGGACGTATGATGGAGAATTTGGAGAGCGGCCCCCAAACGGTTACGTGGTCGTGCGGCTGTACCACCCGCGAAGGGAGCATTGGCTGGAGTGGCAGGAGTATGCACAAATTGTGGAATCGGAGGCGGAGTGTCCGACACACACGGATCCGTCCGACGATGATGAGGAGTATGTTAGTGAAACTAGCGAAGAAGACACCAATTAACATGCTCGGCCTGTTTGCGCACTTAACGTAATGTAATGAGATGTAACAATATTGAGCATAAATCATCTTTGTGTGTAAAACGCGTGCGTGCGTGCGTGCGTGTGCGTGTGTGTATGAGACCGCCCTGGACGGCCTGCCCTGGTGGACCTCAAAAGTCATTATGATGCAATGTCGCAAGATCTGATTATGCATGTACCCGACGGTGCTGTGTGCATGCACGGGGTGGGGACCGATTGTATCGGGGAGGCTGCTCCGCTCCGCGCCGAATCAGGCGCGTAGCGCGTGTGGCGCTCTCCCCGGCGCCGTGCCTTATGCTGCTTCATCTGCGGTTGCGAATCAGCGGCCAAAGGGTGAGCAGCGGCGCTTAAAATCGTGGGTGGGATGGGGTGGGGTATCCCGGGTGGGTCGGTGCGGGGCGCAGTATGTTGGCCAGGTATCAATGGCGTGCCATCCACATGCGGATACGCCATGTAGGGTTCTTCACGTGCAGTCGGGGCTACCCGAAGATCTGGAGGGGCTAGGCATGCACGTGGTGCCCCCTCCCATGTCCTGCGGGTCCAACGGGGACTGCGTATTGGTTGACCTGGAGAAGGCGTGCCTGCTTGTCTGGGCCGCATGCTGTATGGCCACCCTTCGTATGGTGCAGAACCAGTGCGAAAGACACGGGTGCACGATTGAGGATCTGGTGAACTTGGCGGATTGCTGGACGGCGGCTATGGAAGAATTGGAATCCCCATCACCGGCTGATTCAGCGATGATGACTAAACGGTGTGAAGCTGTCGCGCTCGGGAACCGTGAGGAGAACGTCAGAAGCTCCTGGGAACGGGTACAGTCTTTTTGCAAGCTCCATCGCATCACCCTGCGTGAAGGGGTTGACCCCACGGCACTGGGCGATGCGTTGCAGCTGCGCATACGTGTATGCCACCAGAAGATTGAAGACTGTAAGGCGGAGTGCGCGCGGATCTTGGAAACGATCGTGTGCGTGAAGGATTGTCCCCGCTGTTCATCGCTTTTCACAAAAGCTACAGACTGTGCGGTTGCGAATTTTCTGACGCCCTCTTCCCTGTGCAGCACGCGTGAGTGGGACCCGCGGGTCGAGCGGGACGAGCGGTGTCTCCGACCAGGGGCCAGGTATTCCGTGAAGGTGGACTGGGAGCGCGCGAAAGCGGAATATCCGGGGATCTGGGGGAAGGTGCTTGAGCATCATCACATCAGCATGCAGAAGGCGGTCCGGGTGTCAGGGGTTGGCCAGTTCTTGCTATCCCCAGCTGTCCTCCTGCGCAACCTGGGGAGCTGGGTGCAGATGTGGCACACTGACCTCTTGCTCCGGAGCGGCGAGGAGGCAGTTTTCCCTACCCAGTTTTCCTCCGGGATGTTCCTTGACGAGCAGAGCTACACGGAACTCCTGCCTGATTCGGTAGATGGAAGGCATTGGCAGCGGTGCGAGGACGGCGCGTTCCACTTCACACTCGATCACGCAGCGTCCGGCTTTCCGTCAGCCACGCCGTTAAGGCGCGTCCGTTTTGCTGGCCCGCCGGGCAGCGTCATTGTTTGGCCGGGGGACAGAACTATGCATCGGGGGCTTTGCCCGGTTGGGGAGGTGCCTGGTGGGGGTCGCGGCCTGCGTACCGCGGCCACGATGTCCGCAATTCTCTACGGCGCCATCAGCACGGAGGCTGGAGTCCCCGCCACGCACGACGAAATCCGCGCCGAGCCGCTGGGAACGTTGTCCCAGTATGGGATGCCATGGCACATGCAATGCCTTGCTTGCGGCGACGCAATACGGTTTGGAGGGAGCTACGGGAGCCTGCCTGAAGTATGGAGCTGCGATCTGTGCATGAAGGCGGATGAAGAGTGTGACCCGTTGCAGGGAACTAGCCTCCAGCAACCCGGTTTGGTGATGTGTGGCCCATGCTACGACTGGCGCAACCAGCATGCGGTTGGGGCGCCCCGAGTGGTGCACCCTTTGCACCTCTCCAGCCCATGTCCCAACTTCGAAAACATGGAAGGCTGGTCAAAGCTGCCACCCCCGGAGGCGCCACTCTCAAGATGTCCGACCTCGTCCTAGCCTGGGAAGTGCTGGAAGCCTTCGTTGGGAAGGAAGCGTGGGATGCGAGGCCGGAGGCAGAGAAGGAAGAGCTTGCCCGCATCACGTGGAGAGATGGTCAGAGAGTAGATCCTCCGCGTGTCCCTGCACGCGTGGGACCGCTGACATTCGATGGGTCCGCAGACACACAGCGGACGGACACCTGTCTTCTCTACCAGCGGATGGGTGTGCATTGCCCCGGACTGCGCAGTCTGGTCTTTGGAATCCTGAAGGCGTGCAGGGCCTCAAACCTAGCAACGGTTATGGATCGTGCGATCCCCACCAGGAACGGGGGGCACTTATTCCATTCATCTGGTGGTGCGGTGAAGGTGAATAACCAGCTGGCAGCCGTACTTGCCGACCGAGGCAGGTTGACCATGAAGTTCGCGCTGGGCGTGGCTGTGAAGCTCACGCACAACTTCAACGGCGAGTTCCCGAACTTCAGTGGGCCGGAAGATGCAAAAAAGGGGGGTCCCCAACGCAGTTTGCTGGTCCGCTGTGACTGCTCACAGCAGGAGGGGGGGGACGAACCACGACCCGCGGTGTGGGATGGACGCTGGGAAGCGCGACCGACGGCCGCGTGCCGAAATGCTGAGGGGTCGCGATTGGCGCAGCCCGTGTGTACTCCCTGCATGGATCCCGATCGCACTGGCGCAGATGACGCAGCGACAGCTACCAGCCCCACTGGTACCGCAGAGGCGCAGCCGCGGGTGGGGCCCTCTCCCCAGACGCCAACGGCTACTGCGGACTCGGCCGCTGCGGAACCCATGGACACCCAGGCCGACCCCAACGCAGCGACACCTGCCAGCCCAGGTGTGTGCACCCTCGCTCAGTCTGCTGACGCTGTGCAGTTCAGACACCCTAGGTGTATTGCGCTTGAAATGAGGGGTACGTGGGTGGTGGGATCGCTCTGGCGCAGATGCCGCAGCGACAGCTACCAGCCCCACTGGTACCGCAGAGGCGCAGCCGCGGGTGGGGCCCTCTCCCCAGACGCCAACGGCTACTGCGGACTCGGCCGCTGCGGAACCCATGGACACCCAGGCCGACCCCAACGCAGCGACACCTGCCAGCCCAGGTGTGTGCACCCTCGCTCAGGCTGCTGACGCTGTGCAGTTCAGACACCCTAGGTGTATTGCGCTTGAAATGAGGGGTACGTGGGTGGTGGGATCGCTCTGGCGCAGATGACGCAGCGACAGCTACCAGCCCCACTGGTACCGCAGCGGCGCAGCCGCGGGTGGGGCCCTCTCCCCAGACGCCAATGGCTACTGCGGACTCGGCCGCTGCGGAACCCATGGACACCCAGGCCGACCCCAACGCGGTGACACCTACCAGCCCAGGTGTGGTGAGAATGGCTGAGGCAAGGGCGGTTGCCCCGACTGGTGTTCAGCGAGGACGGTTCTACGACGCCGACAAGCATCATCTGCTCACCAGGGACGACAGAGGACATATCATCGACAGCGCCTTTGACTGCAGCTTCGGATCCGTTACTGAGCCAGGCGCGTGTCAGCCAGCACACCGGAGGCTGCTGGTGGACGTGCAGGCAGCTCCTACAGACCGTTTAGTGACTATGGCGGATGTGCAGGCGTACCTGCAGACTGCGGGGCTACGAGCCGTAGACGTGGTAGGCGACGGCAACTGTTGGCTCCACTGCGTTGGCTGGCACCTGCCACAAGCGGAGGGTGCTAAGGTACTAGCGGAGGGTGGTAAAGTGCGTGTCCAAAACTGTCGGCAAGCCATACAAGCGTTCTACGAGATGCATCCGGAGTATTACAACTTTGACATGGCGGAAACCCGGGGCCAGCAAAATGCAAATGGAGATTGGCATTATGTCTCCCTGTCCAAAATCCTAGCGCAGAAACAGCAGTATGACGAACCCCAGTTCTGGCACATCATCGCCAACATGACGGGCCGCGTCATACAGCTGTACATCAGCTGGCCGTTGGCGGGCATGAATTGGCCGCTTGCCTCGGCTCCAACTCCAGAGGATTTCCCGAACAACGCGCCCTTCGCCATGGAGTTCATCTGCCCCCACGAGGGTGTGGTGTTGACTAGCCGCGAACCTCTACGGCTGTGGAAGCTGTTGGAGCATCCCTATTGCGCGGGGCATTACATGCGCATCCTGCCGGATAATGAATAGCGTGTTAGTAGGCGCATCAGGGGAAAGGGCGTGGCGCAGCCCCCTAGCAGTAACATTCGAACTTATTTTAATGCAGATTGCAAACAGCCCCATAGATACACTGCGATAAGAATGCACGCTAAGGGGTAGGCCGCACGCTATAGTACAGGTTGCTCAGGAGACCGCACGCAGTATCCATTTGTGCGCGAAGTCCGTGGAAGCTGGGAGTACGAATCCTGTGGTGTATTTCCTGCTTGCTGGAGGCTGCTCCGCTCCGCGCCGAATCAGGCGCGTGGCGCGTGCGGCGCTCTCCCCGGCGCCATGTCCTATGCTGCCTCATCTGCGGTTGCGAATCAGCGGCCACAGGGTGAGCAGCGGCGCTGCGAGTGGTGGGTGGGCAGGGATGGGCGAGGGTGCGTGTATTTCCTGTCTGCTTCACCGCCTACCCAGTTGACAGTTGCAGGTACCAAGAGGGCATGCTTGCTTGTATCACATACGCTTGCGTAACGTTTGTCATGCGCATGTGCAGGGGGGGCAGGCACGAAGACGAAGCGACCCCGTCTGGCCGCCTGTGATACCCATGACGGCGGCTAAACGGCCAGCTCCGGTGGGGCTCCTGGAACAGTTCAACGACCTGGCGCCGAAGATACACGCCGGTATATGCCTTAAGTCGGGCATGCACGCTTCACCCGGCGGGGAAGGGTGGCTTCAGGGGAACTTCGACATTCTCCTTGAGAACGTGTTTAACAAGTGCGCGGCTTTCCAGCTGCTGGCTCCTCTGAGCCAGGAGCACACGGTGGCCAAGGGCAAATGCAGCCAGTGGATCAAGCAGAAGATGCGCAACCTCAACAAGAGGTTTCAAACGCAGTGTGTGTCCCCTGCGAACTGCCGGCAGGATGTCCTCGGCGAGGCAGAACTATGCACCGCTTGTGCGCCAAAGGTAACGGCGAACATCACGGCCATGCTGCAGTTCGACAGGTTTATCGCCGGCAATCCGCAGTGTACGGGACTCAGGGTGACCACGCCCGAGGAATCCAACGTCCTCCGTGCGAGATTCCCTGGGCCGTGGCAGCAGGCTGTTGATGCCGTAGCAGGGGGTTCCCCGGGTGCATTTCACCCTGCGGTTGCGAATCAGCAGCCGCATACAGTGGCAGCTGCTGCTTGCGGCAGGGTGGCGACGCATGCACCGCAGGTAGCGGCGGATCCTGCTGGCGCCGGGGTGGCGGTGCATGCACCCCCGGGTGGAGTTCGCACTGCGGGTACGATGCAGGCACCGCAGGTAGCGGCGGATCCTGCTGACGGCGGGGTGGCGGCGCATGCACCCCCGGGTGGAGTTCGCACTGCGGGTACGATCCAGCCACCGCAGGTAGCGGCGGATCCTGCTGGCGGCGGGGTGGCGGCGCATGCACCCCCGGGTGGAGTTCGCACTGCGGGTACGATCCAGCCACCGCAGGTAGCGGCGGATCCTGCTGGCGGCGGGGTGGCGGCGCATGCACCCCCGGGTGGAGTTCGCACTGCGGGTACGATGCATGCACCGCAGGTAGCGGCGGATCCTGCTGGCGCCGGGGTGGCGGCGCATGCACCCCCGGGTGGAGTTCGCACTGCGGGTACGATTCAGCCACCGCAGGTAGCAGCGGACGTGCAGGACAATTTTCTTGCGGACATCGGAGTCTGGGTGAAGTACTTGTCTGAGTGCCCGTGGGTGACGTACGACCCTGCAGCACGTATATTCAGCGATGATACCAACCACATGACACAGTCGCAACTTCCCGAGAGCCACGCGATATGGGTCGGCGAAGTATGTGACGCGCTGAACCTCCTGCGCCCGTTCTTGACGATGGTTCCGGTCCCCCCTGCGCAAGGACGTCGACCCCAGGGCGCACATACCACCCAGCCCCGCACCCAGGAGTCGCGCCCAGCCCAGGCGCCGGAGCAGCCAACACACCTCAAGATAAATCAGGCCGCAGCACCGGCCCCGGGGGCATTGCCCACACCGGAGGAGGCAGTGAGCCCATTACCCACTATCATGACAGAGGCGGCGTTCAGGTCCTCCCTGGACGAGCAGTCCGAGGAGGATGAGGAGGTGGTGGCTCCCCAGCAGGCTCAGGAGGTCAGGAGGAGTCCGAGGACCATTGTAACGTCGCCGCCATCCCTGGAAAAACAACGAGCCGGTAACATAGCCAGGAATATGGCTATGATGAGGGGTGTGATGGAGGCTAAGGGCGCTCTGTTCACCGTTGGTGACACAACACCGGAGGCAGCCTTGGCCTTGCTGCAAACCGTCACGGACGAGCGCCTTAAGGACCACCTCACCGCGCTGAAGGGAACGGGCAAAAAAGTGAGTCTGACGATGAAAGGGAGCTTGTTTACCCTTCAGCAACCAGCGACATTTGCGGGTTACGCAGCGCTTAGCAAGAAGTCCTTGGACGCGCTCAACACGCCACTAACAAATGAACTCAGGCGGCGTGTGAACAGCAACCCGGAGCTGCGAGCTCTCGTGCCAGTCGCCACGCCAAAGAGCACTGCAGCTGAACCCCGGAAATCCAAACGTAACGAGGGACCGCCGGCTGCCGGCAGCAACAAGCGCAAGAAGCAGGCCTGCCCGGCTGATGCTCGGCAGGTTACTGTGTCAGGAGCAACAATGGCCGAGCTCCTGCCGATTTCGCGGAAGGGCGCGTTTCATCGCGCCGTCAGTGGCGGTGTAGAGTGGTTGGTGGCTGCTGGCAAAGCGGAGAAGCTCACGCAGTCCGCTGTCAAAATACTGTCGGGCCGTATGAAGACACAGCTCTGGGAGACGACCACGTACGGCGAGGAGTACTCAGTGGAGCATGCCTCCGGGACGTGGAGTGGAGCAATCGGCAAGACTGTCCATCGCATAACGGTGGAGGAGTGGTCTGAGGTGCACGATTACTACTGCACGGCGGTGGCCAGTGACAATGGCGCCAACCTGCAAGTCAAGTTGCCCGCGGTGCTCCTCGACTTCGCCATTTTTCATGCGGAGTTCGACGCGCACGCATTCAACTCGGCGATCATCCCGAAATTCGGCGAGTGCCGGGTCCCGGATGTGCACATCTGCGAGAAGGGACTGCTTTGGAGGACATCGACCGGGAAGAAATGTGCATGTCCAACCTGCCGAAGTTGCTCAGCATGCGCGACACGGTCCCGCCGGGTTTACAAGTGGACGGAAATGCGGAGCCACGACCAGCCGGTGAGTGGGGCACGCCTCCCGCAGGCAGCTCGCATGCATGGGTTGTGACATGCCGATGCCTGCAATGAGCAACATGAGGATGAATGTCGAATCTTGCGCCGTGTGCACGCAGGTGTATCTGGTGACGCGTAGCTTGGATTGCAACGCTGGCGATACCCCAAGCTGCTGGCTGACCAGTGTTCCTGAACCAGAAGCTTGAAAGCAGGCGCATACGACTTGTACCGCAGGGGAAACGCGCAAGCGTGCAAGCCTCTGGCATGAAAGCTTAGGATGTCAACCGCGAACACCAGCTTCCGAGTAATGCAGATTGTAGGCTCTGCGATGTGAAAGAGCGTATGTAGCTAGAACAGACAATTTTGAACTGTATTGTATCTTTGTAATAAATCAGTTTGTGTTCTCCGACGGAAACACGCGGTCACTAAGCACGCGCCACGCTGCACACGCCATGCATCGAGCGACCGCCGCGTATCGATCGGGCGCTCACGCGAGGAGCAACGATGCATCTAACGAGGTGTCTGCCTTCATGATGCAGGTGCTGTCGGTGTCCCCCCCCCACTCCCCCTCAACGGATGTGCTGCGTGCAGGTCGGTGACACGCCGGAAGGGGTAGTTTGCGGCAGGTATGCGCGGTGATGGCTGAACTGGAGGACGCCGTCATCCTGCGCAAACTGCAAAGCCTGCATATTGGGGGCAAGTCACCCAAAGTGTCGCGGTTTGCTGTGGACATCGGATGGATCCCAAGCAAGGTCACAGAGGAGTGCAGCACGATGGCGCAGAAGAGCGCAAAGATCCGTCAGCTGGCTGACAGATTGACAACTCTCGGGTGCACGGTCGACAAGAGGTTGCGAATAATAAGCCTCCGGGGACCGCCTGTGGGCCCCAGAGAGCTAGCAGGTGGGGTGGCGAGCCCGGTGGACGGCGCGCGGGGGAAACGGCGAGCCGGGGAAGAAGCCGTCATGTGCCAAACGGCGCAGCTCCCAACCGCGTGTGATAACCGGCACGTGACCTACGCCCGCCTACTGGAGTTGGCGCAACGCGCTTACCGTGACATCAAGCGCCCAAGCATTCGCTCCCTCTTCACCCCCGACGACTTGTGCACGCTGGGCATACCTGATCAGGCAGGGCGCGCCGGAAAGGATTACAAGGGAAGGATTGACGTGCTCATAGGCCACATGCAATCTCTGGGAGTTCAGTTTGATCAAAGGCACCGTGTCATTGCCATCTCCGCTGGCCACCAGATGGAGGCGGCCCCAGTGTTTGCGGAAACAGCGGATGATGATTCTCAGCAGGCGAGGATACCCAACAAGAGAATGCGGTATACCCTGGTGGGAGGAGCCGGCGCAGATGGGAATGATACGAACCACGACCTGGCGGACGCACGGGCCGTGGGATATATGGGATTGAGTCATTGCGAGGAAGGGGGGTCGTCAGATGCCCCCACCCCAGCCGAAAATGCATACTGGGAGGAGGTGTTGGATTTGCCGGACATCCCGGAAGAAGACATCGTGGAGGAGACGGACGAAGGTGGTGATGCGGAGGCGGACCTCCTCTCCATCCCGGACTTTCTTTACGATGTACGCCCTGCCGCACCTTGCACACTGGCGGAACACTGGTCTCACTGCCCTGCTCGGACAGGACGTGGAAACGCCTGTGCGTCTTTCGCACGACATCATGTAGTGCGTATTGTAGTATGTACGTCATGCAACATGCGCAGGGGCATGCAGCGCACGCAGAATATGCACAGAAACTAAGCCAGGAGGGGACGGCCACTCGCAGGAACTAGCTGCAAAGGCGGGCATGGAAATCGAGGTGGAAGAGGCGGCCGCCTTGCTGCTGGCTCATCACGCAGAGGTGACGGTGTACGCGCCGGTGCCGGCGAAAGAGGTGACGGTGGACCCTCCGGAGGCAGGGGAAGCGGTGACGGTAGACGCGCCGGAGCCAGCGAAAGTGGAGACATTGGACGCGCCAGAGTCGGCCGAACTCAGTCCCAAAAAGATGGATCCGCTTCTAACGCATGGGCAGGCGAGCCCCCACGGAGTGACGCTGCAGGAAGCTGTGTGGTATTTGCTGGACATGAAACGGCGGCAGCAGTGGACAGACGCGCACTTCAACACGTTCATGAAAATCTTGAAGATGCTGCTGGGTGGAGCAACCACCAATTTACCGGGGTCGCTCTGGCACATGCTACGCCTGATTGGTGCCGAGACCGTGTGGGACTACGCAGTGCATGTGTGTCCGAAGTATCACAGAACGTTTCCAGCAGAGACCAAGAAACCAGCGCAGGAGAAATGCGGGGTTCCCATCGCGTGGGATGCGGCGGGAGTGCCGGTCGGGTGGTGCGAGGAGGAGAGATACAGTGTGACACGTACGGCGCGGGGTGAGGTGTACCGCCCGCAGGAGTACTATTTCTACTTCCCGGTGAAACGGCTAGTCAGACGCTGGATGCGCAATGCGAAGTTTGCAAAGATGCGTGCTGATACGCAGGCGAGAGCGCCTACAAATGCATGCGTCATGACCAGCCCGCACGTGGCGCGGATCAACGAGCACAGCACGGTTGGGGGCCGGCTGCTGCAGGAAACAGAAAGCACGGATCCCATGAAACCTGGAATGGTTCGGGCTGGAATGGCTGTGGAATACGGTGAGGATGACGCACGGGCGAAGAAGCACGACAAACAGTGAGTCCAGCCGACACCCAGCACTCCTACTACAACCAAGCCCCCCCCCTCCCCTTGATGTATGTTGAAACAATGGAATGGCTGACCTGAACAGCGCTATGGTGCAAACGATGCGTTGCACGTGAGGGTGGGGACACACCACCGGGCGTAATGGTGGGAATGTGGCGCGCACGGTGCAGGGGATGGTCCACGAGGTTCGGAGCGATGCGGAGCGCAGACCTGCACCCTCGGGTACACGCCGCCACAATCTGCAACTCGAACCGTTGCGATGTGCCTTGCTACTAGAATAAGGCTAACCAGTCTAACGCATGCAGGTGGTCCCCTGCTGCTGGTCTGCTTCTGCAGTGTAGGCGTATGCAAGGTGCACTGCGTCCCGCCTTGCGTGCCGTAGGTTGTACACCTGCTTGCGTGTCTGGCTGTGAAGGCTTCCCGGTGATTGAAGAAGGGAGGACTGACGGTGCATCCATGGGGGTGTTCGCAGGATCGGGTTAGGATGGAATTTACCGGGCTCGTAATTGTGGTTCCGGGCCCTAGGCAGCACTGGAAGAACAATGACGTGATCCAAGAGCGCCTCGTGAAGGAGCTCAAGGAGTTACGCGACGGGCACGCTGACGACAAAGGCACGCCGTTCCGAGTATACGATGGTTACTTTGGCAAGTGGCATGATAAGTTCAGTGTGTTTCTGGTGCTGTGCTACTGTGACACCGTTGCGCGGAACGATCTGGGAAGGTTCGCTCCGGTGGCTGCCAGACGCAACGATTACCTGAGCCTGTGGGAGGGCACCCCCGGACCAACTGGTGGGATGTATTGCCTAGGCTATGCCAAGCCTATCGCACAAAGCTATTTACCGGACGGGGAGACGGTTTATGCCAGGGACCCGTCGGTGCTATTAACCCAGGAGGATCACGAGGAACTAGTCAAGCTAACCCAGGAGGGCGCTGATCCCATGCGGACCGGGCGCTACGGTAAGGGTCCCCTGGAGGCCCTGGAATATTTCACCGCCATGTCGGCATACGTGCTGCCTTTCATGCACTGTATGACCTTCGGTGTCGTGAAGAGTACTGTGAAGATGTTCCGCCACAAGGTGCCCAACTGCGATGACACGTGCTACTTCAACGCCGCGCAGCTAAAGCAGCTACAGAAGAACGGCAAAGGGCTGTGTGCCCCGCACGACATGCACCGTGAGTACCAGGACGTGGTGCAATATGCAGGTAGGTGTGCTGGCATGATTGCAGGAAAGCTGTTCTTCCCATGCATGCGAGAGCTACGTGCATTGTGTGCATGGGCCCGCCCGCTGTATGGGTCGACCATTGATTGAATGAAAGGTGCATGCATGCTGATGTCGCCCGGAACGCTTGGTTTGTTTGCAGGGAACTACACTATGGAGGACTGGCTCAACTTCATTTTGATATTCAGCCCGCTGGTATTCATGGACGTCCTTGAGAGTCTCAACCGAGAGTTGGACAGGGCTTGGTGGAAGCTGAGGGAGGCTGTGATATATTTCATCCGGCAGGTGTGCGCCGGCACAATCGAAGACCGCGCAGAGGCTCGCGCACAAGCGGAGCTGCGTATGAGGGAGTTCGCTGTCATTATTGAGAACGAGTGCCCTATGAACATGCTGACGCTGAATCTACGCCTAGCCGTGGTACACTTGTGCAAGCAAGAGGAGAAGGTAGGCGTTGTCAGCTCCAACATCGAGCTATGGGTGGAGCGCCTGTTGGGGGAGGCGAAGGGGGTGGTGCCGGAGCCGGTGGGGGGGAAGGCCATCGATTCATGCATCGGTAACGCCTACTTGCTGAAAGACCGTGTAGATGACATGGCTCACTTGTACCCCGGGATCCGGTTCCTTCCAGACTATGTCGCGCACTCGGTGAAAGAGGACGGCCCGGGTTTCCGCGATGACCCGGGGCTCGCGTGTCAGTTCATGGATGTCGGTCATCACATCATCCGCGGTGGCGTGGCTGTATCCGCGCGAAGCGCCGATGCGGAAGGAAGGCTGCTGCCGGGCCTGGCGGCTTCCTTGCGTGCCATGCACGGTGAGCGATACGAGCTAGAACGGGAAGCCTTGGACGTCCTATGTTTCCCACGAATGCGGCACGGCGACGAGGACTTCACGTCCACGATGTACACCAGGGCAGTAACCAGAATCTCCTACAACGTAGCCTTAGCATCCTCTGAAGCCGATGCATTTGAATACGGCCGCGTGGAAGCTTACTATCTGATCTGGGACCCGGCCACACATTGCGCTGTGTGCCGTCTAGCCATGGTGACGGCATACCCGACTATCAAAAACGCGCGCATGAACAGCCGTGCCGTCTTTGTCTTGAACGAGGATGCCAAACATACCCTGCTGATGCCGGCGTCACGCCTTGAGACCAAGTGTATCTGCCACCGTCCTCCGGGATTTAAAATCCCCCTCCACGCCATCTACCTTTGGCCAGGAATGAAATCTGCACGATGCTCAAGACCTTAGCAACGGCAAGCTAGAAACCAGCAGCATGCGTCCTTCCTTCCTTTCTCCTTATTGCTTCTAGTGTGACCTTACTTGCAAAGCCACATACTTACCTACCTAGCATATCTGGTAACAGTTATGTAACATTTCATGCATGATTGCCACGTGCACTAATCTTGCACACGTGTCCGTATCACAGTGCATCCTGCCTGCCACGTGTCCAACCGTGGTCATACCGTGGTAAATTTACCGGTCATATGTGGTAATTTTACCATTGGGGGTCAATTTACCGGTCATATGTGGTAATTTTACCATTGGGGGTCAATTTACCGGTCGTAGGGGGGTACCATGGTAAATTATATACAGCAATGGTAAACAATAATATATAATTACCGCGCTATAAGTAAATGTGGTAAAATCGTGTTAGAAAAGTGCCAACAGACCAATAGGAAATTACCCACGGGATTTATATCGCCACTATTAGTGTAATGGTGGTAAAACACCAATTTACCACAATTTACCACCAGTTTACCACATTTTACCACCATTTTACCACGTTTATTTCTCAGTGTGGCAGGAGGAGATCTCCGAGCCCTAGAGGGGAGTCCCAGCGTCCTGGGGCCGCGCGCAGCGGACGCATGGACAGGGGCGCATCACGTGCGTCAGGCGCGCTGCCAAGGCACGACGAGATGATGAGGGAACGGAGGAGAAATGCACTGCTGCAGCCTTTTCAGTCGGGCACCGGGCCCGCTGCAGCCCGGCGCGCCCGCTACTGAGCAGCAGCCCCGGCATTGAGCCGGGTGCACAGCCCGCCGCCAGACGGTGGGCGAGGCACGCGCAGACGTGCTTCCTCCTCACGGGGGTGCTCGCGCGCTTGCAGTGGCCGCAGCTGCCTCATTTGGCAGTGGTAGTCATATGGACGGCCATGGAGGCCATGAGGTGCCTTGGGGAAATGGCAGCGCTCTGGGTGTGTCATTCCAGCATGGCTCGCAGGGCCATGGCGCGCACATTGTGGGCCATACATACAGCGCCACATCAACGGTGGACACATCACCGTCTGCATCTTCACATACTGTTGGAATTGGCAAGGCACTTGCTTCTGCTGGGCATTGTGGTCTGGCAGGCTGCTGGGTTCCACCATGCCCGGCACGGGCTGTGGTACGTACCATTGCTCCGGCTTGGGCTCGCCATCCTCGCCATGCACTTCGAGGCGGCAGTCGCTCCACTGGGGTGCGTCTTGGTGATGGCCATCCACATTGGCAGGCATGGGCTGCTGGGCGTCCGCATGACGTGCAGAGGGCGCGGGCTCGCCGCACTTCGAACCCAAGTGAGTCGCGCTCTGGCAATCGCGCAGCGGGTCTCTGCGGCGGGTCCAGCCACGCTGGCGGCCATCCCACGCCGCATGCAGAAACCGCGTTTTGCAGCCCGCCTTCAGCGCCTGCAGCTCACAGTCACTTGCTACCGGGTGGCCCATTTCGCCTACGTGGCGTTGGTCTTGGCGCTGGTGATCTACGTCTCTGCAGGAGGAGGCTTGGGCCGTATGCACGGGGGGTGGAGGATGCTGACTTGCATACTGACCCTGCACTCTCCAGTCAAACCTATGGGAGCCAGCAGAATTTTAAAACTTTTGTTACTGCTTGCGGCTGCCGCCTGGGTGGCCACCGTGGCTCCTGGAGGGTTTCAGGGTGTACCCGCTACGGGTTCGTGCCCTGACCCGCTACACAGTTCTTCCAGAACCACCTGGGACGACCAGAGGTCCTCGCGCCAGTGGGACACGGGGTGGGAAGCCATGGTGGCAGAACGAGACGAGGTGCTTCCGCACACGGTGCTAGACACGCTACAGCCAGGGGGGACCACTAGCACTTGAACAAGGATTCTAACTAAAATTCACTAAGTTTTACTAAAAAATCGAGAATGGTCCTAAAGTGCCAAAATGCCCCCTAAATCTGGGTAATTAGGATTCGGTGTCCTAAATACGCCCCTAAAAGCCGCGGAGACAGGCGAGAATCTGAGATCGAGAGCCTAAACGCTTGTATAAATTTAAAGAAAGGCTAATCGATGTGTATAAATTGCGAGAACATGGGGGAAGGCATACAGTCGCGGTATAAATGATAGAAATTCCATGGCAAGCAGGTGATGAGTGCATAAATATAAACTAAGATAATAAGATAGCGAAATCGCATGCATGGCCATGGCCGTCATCACGACGAGTCAATGGCGCTTGCGATCGATTGCGCATGATGATGATATGCAAGGCGAGATATCCCGCCTGTTCCCTGCGCCACACCAAGTCGTGTTTGTCTTGAAGTTCTTTACGATTTGAAAACGAGCGGTTGACTCTCGCAAGAGAGTAAAAAAAACAGTAAGCTGCAATGGAGAAAACGGGAGACAGCGGTCCTTCCTCGAAGAGGCAAAGGACCTTGCAGGTTTGGAACAGATTGCATTCGTAGCCCTACCGGCTGTTAGCTTGCTATTTAGTCAGCAGTGGTGTTTTCCTTGATTAGGTTCATAGGCATGCATGTGTGTTTACGTTGGCGATTGCTCGCTATATCGGACTTCGGTCGCAGTGGAATCGCATGAATTCTTAGGACTTTGCGAAAAATATTTTTCAAAAAAAATATTTTTTCAGGGTGAAATCGCCAAAAAACCGTTGTTTTTAGCTTGTTTTGGCGTTCTACACCATTACGCGGGTGAGGAGTGCAGCGATTCGTGGAATTGAGGGGTTTCACATATCACGTAATTAATCCTGATGGTCACCGCAATTTGAAATTTTGAAAAAAATATTTTCTTGGCCCAAATCGGCCGAAAATCGCGTTTTTTTGCCTGTTTTGGCCTGTCGCGGGCCTGTTTTGGCGTTCTACGCCACTCCGCGCGTGTGGAGTGCTCATATTCGTGGGAATGAGGGTTTTCACATATCACCTAAGCACTCCTGATGGGAATCGCAATTTGAAATTTTGGAAAAAAATATTTTTTGGGCCCAAATTTCAACAGAAATAGATTTTTTTTGCCTGTTTCGGCCTGTCGCGGGCCGGTTGTGGCGTTCTACGCCACTCCGCGCGTGTGGAGTGCACATATTCGTGGAAATGAGGGTTTTCACATATCACCTAAGCACTCCTGATGGGAATCGCAATTTGAAATTTTGGAAAAAAAAAATTTTTGGGCCCAAATTTCAACAGAAATAGGTTTTTTTGCCTGTTTCGGCCTGTCGCGGGCCTATTTTGGCGTTCTACGCCACTCCGCGCGTGTGGAGTGCACATATTCGTGGGAATGAGGGTTTTCACATATCACCTAAGCACTCCTGATGGGAATCGCAATTTGAAATTTTGGAAAAAAATATTTTTTTGGCCCAAATTTTAACAGAAATCGATTTTTTTGCCTGTTTCGGCCTGTCGCGGGCCTGTTTTGGCGTTCCACGCCACTCGGCGCGTGCGGCGTGCACACAATCGTGGAAATGAGGGTTTTCACATATCACTTAAACACTCCTGATGGGACTCCCAATTTGAAATTTTGGGGAAAAATATATTTTTGGGCCCAAAAATTAACAGAAATCGATTTTTTTGCCTGTTTCGGCCTGTCGCGGGCCTGTTTTGGCGTTCCACGCCACTCGGCGCGTGCGGCGTGCACACAATCGTGGAAATGAGGGTTTACACATATCACTTAAACACTCCTGATGGGACTCACAATTTGAAAATTACCCAAATCGATTACAGAATCGTTGTTATGTTGGCATATTTTGCGTGGGCCCTGTTGGGCGTTATGCACAACACGCCGAGAGTAGATGCTATTCAGCATGGTGTTGTTTGGGTTCTAAGATTCTAGTGATCTATCCTGCTGTGATAGTTATACTTCTTCACAACAACCCTAGAATGCGCTGGTGCTCAGCATCGGTCAACCTATAAAACTCCTTACCGCGGTATTTGCGTCTGGTCATTGTCACTTCCACACACACGACATGATGCGAATATGTCAGACATTTCTTGGATGTGTCTATGTAGTACTCCTCGCAGCTTTCCTCATCCGCCCACTCATAAAATCGGCCTTCAACGACAAATTCCCCCGGTGTAGCATTTACGCCCTCCCCACCAGGCGAGTAGTAGTCGTCTCGCATCCCATCCGCGTTGATCACCTGCTTCACCTCGCTCAACGCCTTCACCAAATAGTAGGGGTGATTAGGATCGCCCCCCGACAGCCTTGCAAAAGTGTTTCCTCGTGCAACCTTCACACTCACGTCATCACGGGCCTCCGCGACTCTTGTTCTGGTGCGCCGGGCATCAGATTCGGTTGCCTCCGTCAAGGTGAACTGCTCCCAGCTGTCCACGTGACTCCGGTACAGGCAACCCTCCGTGTCAGGTTGTGCCTTCGCGCACTGCGCGTAACAATAATCGCAATAGCATTGTCGGTCCCGCTTCAAGCCCACCAACAACCCCACCCCTGCACGCACCGAGTGTAACGCCAAAGTCCGGTCAACCGTGTCAAACCCAGGTCCAGAGATGTCCACGTCCTTGCCGTCAACCAGAAAGAAAAATCTTTGCCCGAACTGAACACCTCTGTCGCGAGCGCTATCCTTCGGCTTTTGCAACCTTTCCATGCAGAACTCGTACAAGCTTTTGGCGTCCAGTATTTTACAATGCCATTTGTCGGTTGTGGACATCACCGCCAAGCTCGCCTCATGCTTCACCGCTACTCCCATCGCGTCTTGCTCACCTCGTGCATGTGACGTCTCAAAGAAGTTGCGCTGTGTCGGGATGCCAAGCCCTCGGGGCCACTCCGCCGACTCTTCCCGCCCGCTCTCCACCACGTCGGCAAATGCGGTTGCGCATTTGTTTTGTGCCGCACTACCATCCGCCCACTCATGCATGAATTTGGGGAGAGGTATACCTCTCTTCACGAAGTACTCACTGACGATAAGTTTCCTCATATGCTGGATACCTCGGTGGGAGTGCGGCAAGGTGTCGCTAATGAGGTAGATCAGGTCCTTCACTATTATTGGGTTGGCCTCGGTGGAAGTCTGACCATCCACGGAACCAACCGCGTGCCGCCATAACACACAACACAGCAGCGTTGCTTGCTTCACTATCCAGTGCAACGACTGAATCGCCCTGGGAATGTTCAGAGCGTGGTTCTCGCTGAAGTCAAACAATATGAGGCAGTGCCCCAAAGGCAAGCCCGCCTTGCACTTGTTGAACATTGTCATGGAGTGCGTGGCCATGAAACAGTGGTAGGCATACGGCTTCAAAAACCGACACGGTTGGGCAGCAGGCACACCGACCAACTTCTCCAACCTCCAACTCCCGTCCGCCGCTTTCCGCACAAACGTGCCCGAACACACACAATTTGGGGACTCCCCTGGGGCGTGGCCAAGGAGCAGAGCTTGCAGTTTTGCAAGCAGCTCACCAGCAGTGGTCGTCTTTTGGACGAACTGCACCCGGTGCTTGTTCTTCCCGTCCTCGTCCACTCCGATATGAACGTTCTCGTAGGTGTGCCAGTCCAGCGTGGCAGTGTTGGAAACCGCCGCCGGACACAACGACCAGTTTTGCAGCCCCCCGCACCGTTTGCAAGAACCCTCCAAGCAGGGCATGTCGTGGTGGTCCTCGTGCTCTCCGTTCGACCGCTGTCTTGGACACAGCAGCGATGCCGTGAAACCGGAGGTTGACCGTCCCACCTCCACTCGACCACACTTGAAGTCCGGGAAAGCAGGAAATGGTTTACGGGCAGACAGCCGTGCCCGAAGGCCTCCAACGCGAGGGCAACACGACGCGTCCGTGCACTTGCAGCCGGAGTGGCCCACCTCCTGGAAACGAGCATACGCCTCCACCACCAACCGCATATCCTCGTGGTACCTGCAGCAGCAGGAAATGGTGTCCCTTCGGGTGAGTCGTTGCACTTGCCTCGGCTTCCGAGTCTCAAAAGATCGGAGTTCGATCTTTTCGGCGGGAAACTTCTTCTTGAACTTGCGGAACACCTCCAACTGTGTCATTTCCAACCACTGCTTCGACACCTTCTCCACGCTTCCATCAATATGCCGCAGCTGGATCACGTCCCGTTTACACGTGGACACCCGACTGATCCCAGCACTCAGCCAGAAGGCTTGGATCTTGTGGGTCAGCTCCGCGCTTATAGCACGGTTGGCCATGTGCAGGTTTTCCAGGACCAACCCTGCCAGAAGACCGGCATTAAGCCGTTGCGCTGTCCCAAGGGCAGCTCCCAACAGCAAGTTGCGGTGCCCAACGAGTCCATCCTTCACCACCTTCACATTTATCCCTAAGATGCTTGCAACAGCACCCTCAACACCCTCCACGTCTCTGCCAAATACCATCGCTGCGCCCGCCATGCGCGTGGCAGCGTTCTGCCTGGAACCATATCCAGCTAGAGCGGCGAACGATGCCCGCAAGCTCGACACGATCGTTCCTCCTACGCGATCCTCCTCTGACAGAAATCTTAGCCGCACAGCTTCTATCTCTTCCGCGGGTAAGGTGCGCACAAAGTTCGAGAGCGCCCCACCAATAAGATGCGGCTTGTTCATGAAAACCTCCTTGAGCTTGTTGTTCCAGTGTTGTATACTTCCATGCGGCACCAGGCAACCCACCGCTGAGGCTCCTGCGGAGGCTGCTGTGGCGCCTAAGGGACCCAGCGTCGATTTCACCCGTGCTTGAGGCGCAGAGACCTCCACCGCGTCCTTGCCCAAGTCTAAACGCTTCCTAGAGCGAGCTTCCCTCCTTCGCGCATTCTGATCAAGGCGCCTTTTCTTAACGGTACTGGTAGGTGTGGGCGCATTCCTCGCATTCCTCCCAACCCCACCTGCCTGCAGCACGCTAGGATCTCTGCTCGGTTTATTCCCAGTTAACACATTCCATTTATCGACGAACTCCGAGATCTGCCCCGCTAGTTCTGTTGCATGATCCACATTCGTTGGTGCAATAGGAAACTCCAAAGGCAAGTTCCGCGCCATGTCGCCGAGGCTCATGAGCCATGGCAATACATCCACAAGGTAAGAAGGAGGAGGCATCCCTTTTCGAAAAACGCCACTCATAAGCGGCAAACATGTAAGGAGTCTACGGGCGAAAGCACGCCTTCAATTAACATATTTGCATGTCTGAACTTTTGCACGGACTCCCACATGCATCAGGAATATGAATAGTCCTTTCACGAAAAGTATCCGTGGCGTAAGTATCGCCCCCAGGATGGAATGACTGTTCGATCGTGGGGGCGATTCGCCATTTCTTGATTTATCACCCGGACATGTCAAATTTGACGTAGCGTGTGTATCGCACCCACGATCAACTGCTGCGTCGATCGTGCGGGCGATTCATAAATTTCGATTCAAGATTCGATCGTGTAATGATTTATCACCCGGACATGTCATATTTCACGTGGCGTGTGTATCGCACCCACGATCAACGAATTCGTCGATCCTGCGGGCGATTCATAAATTTCGATTCAAGATTCGATCGTGTAATGATTTATCACCCAGACATGTCATATTTCACGTGGCGCGTGTATCGCACCCACGATTAGGTGATGAGCTGATCGGGAGGGCGATAATGCATATCAGATAATTTAATTGAAATTCCGTCACGACACCGTAAGCATGTCAGGCCAAAAGTCCGATACCTGCGCACAGGAAGCTCGAATCGGCATGTCGGTTCGCCCACACGATCAAAAGATGGGATGATCGGGAGGGCGATAATGTATATCAGAGCCCTCCCCCGACATCTTACAACTGAACGAGACCCCTAAAAACCGTAAGCATGTCGGACCAAAAGTGCGATATCTGCTCACTGAGAGCTCGAGTGCTTGTAACGGTAACGCCAACCTGCGAACTGTACGCTATCTGCGACCATAGCACTTTCTTCGCGTGTTTTCGTTGCGCAATTGACGTTTGGATCGAGGACGAAGGCATTGACGGTTACTTTGGTATAAATTGGGAGCTAATATTCTAATAATGAAGCAGAACAGATTCACCTATGCAGCAGCGGTTGGGGCAGCCGTGCCAAACGCTTTAAGGCGCAAGTCAGATCGGAAGTCAGAGCGGAAACTGGTGGAAGGTGTCGCCGAGAGTGAAGGAGTACCCGCCTGCAATGTGGAAGGGTGCCCCCATCCCGACGACTCGTTGGATCGAACGAGGCTGGCGTTGGCGACCTGCGACATGTGCTCCGACTCCTTCCACGTTGGGTGCGCGTCGCGCCAGCTCACACCGTCAGGGGAAAAGCGGTTTCCAGGGGAATGCGGGCGCTGCGGGATCCTGGCCCGCCTGTTCTGCCTCTTTTGCGGAATGGGTTCGGAGAATCACTTCCCAGTGCTTGTTACCTGCGCGACCTGCAAGCGCGGGTTCCACAAGAACTGCCGAAAATCCGGAGACAGCCACTCTTCAACATGCGGGCGCCATCTCTGCGTTGGACAGCCTCCTGTCAAATGGGCGTGCACGGCCTCGCCGAACCCTGATGATCGATGGGCAGGCTGCTGCGGATACTGGTGCTGCTGCTGCCAGCGCGGAGAAGGCTGAGGGAATGGCAGCGCAGCAGCAGGCTGCTGCAAACATGGACGAAGCTCCGTTACAGGAGGCGCCCACGTTCGCAGCCGTTGTTCGCGCAGAACCAGGAGGCGGGCTGGTGGAGAAGCATCAGTTGTCGCTAATTTCTAAGAAGGAGGCAGGCGATGCCGACGCAGCAGCACCGCCTGCAGCTGCCACCGCAGCAGCACCGCCTGCAGCTGCCACCGCAGCAGCACCGCCTGCGGCTGCCACCGCAGCAGCACCGCCTGCGGCTGCCACCGCAGCAGCACCGCCTGCAGCTGCCACCACAGATGCACCGCCTGCAGCTGCCACCACAGATGCACCGTCCGCAGCAGCACCGTCAAGACCCGCGCTCTTCCACGCGCCTGCTGTGAAGGCCCCGGTTTCACAGGACATGCCTGCTGTGGAGGCCCCTGATCCTCAGCACAAGTCTGCTGAGGATCAGCCAGTTGCAGAGCAGGGCACGGCTGCTGCAGAGACGCCTGCTGCCGTGGACGTGCCTGCTGTGGAGGCCCCGGTTTCACAGGACATGCCTGCTGTGGAGGCCCCTGATCCTCAGCACAAGTCTGCTGAGGATCAGCCAGTTGCAGAGCAGGGCACGGCTGCTGCAGAGACGCCTGCTGCCGTGGACGTGCCTGCTGTGGAGGCCCCAGTTTCAAAGCATCAGTCCGCTGGGGAGGTGCCAGATACAGAGGAGGGCACAGATGCTGGAGAGACGCCTGCTCCTAAGGTGCCTGCTGCGGAGGGGGCAAAGAATGCGGAGGAGCAGCCTCACTTCACAAAAGGCGTGCTGCTGGACGAACACTGGAGGCATAGGCTTGCAGAGGGTGGGTATTGTGTCGGTCAATTGCAGGACACGATATCCGCTAAGGCTCTGGTTGCAGAGTTCCAGAAGGATTTGGCTCCAAACTCCGCGTTCAGAAACAACTTCAGGGCGTTCAAGAAGAAGGCCAATGGGGAGCTGGACACCCTGAAGGACCCGAAGAGGTGGATCGGGAACCTGGTGGAGGGCACGCCGTTTTACAAACGGTTTGAGCAGGTGGCTGAGGACGTCATGGCTGCGGTGGGGGACACGTTCGGGAAGCTGGAGGTGCCGAAAGGTGACATGGCGCGAACCGCCCTGCTCACCTACCCGGCGGCGTTGGTTCAGGAGAAGCATCGGGACTATGGTGCGCTGTCCGTCATGCTTGTCCTAACGGACATGTACCCGTTTACGGTGTACCCCCAGTCGCATAAGTTGGGGGATGGGGCCACCCCGGACACCCTTCGGCCGGTGACCTGCTTCCTGCCGGCAAAGAGCGTGGTGATCTTTGACGGCAGGCTAATCCACAACGCGGTGGAGATGCACGGTGGAACTTTTCGTGCGTCGGCGCACACCTACATTACAGCGGCGGAAGACCTCTTTCCGGAAAACACCACTTTTCCGGTCACTGGATCCGCCACTGTAACAAGGTCGCCCTGGGAGTTTGTGGTTGGGCATGACCCTTGCAGAAGAAAGCATTATGACTCGCAAGGAATTGAGCGAGCCACTACCTCGGAGCCTTCCCAGGCAATGACAGCCCTGGAGCGGGAGATCGACTTCGCGAACGCGATCAATGAGGTTGACGAGGATATGGGGAGGAGTGTGGTGCTTGGGGAGCCACAGGAGTATGATGCGTGCCTGGCGTTGCGGGAGCTTCTGAGGGATACGGTGGCTTTTGGGAGGGTTGTGTACCACGAACAGCACAAGGAGGTGGTCTGGATTGGTGGCCCCATCGTGAAGCCAAGGGAAGGTGCAAAACAAGGGACGGCATGCTGGGTATATGGGCCGTGGCTTGTGGCGGATCCAGTGGGGAGTAAGATTCCGCGGAGGAGGGTGCTGTTCCGCGCTACGGCGTTGAACAGCAAGCTAAGTTTGCTAACACAAGCCAGGGATTGGGAGGTAGTATACTACGACAACATCAACGAGGAAGGAGGCTTTTTTGATGAGGCATACAATTCCTTTAAGCACGGTCTGGTGGAGGAGGGGGTGATTCGGGTGATGAAAAGTTTGCAGGCATATGGGAAGGGGCATGCGGAGACGTTGACCGGCGAGTTGAAGCCGCCGGTGACTGCAGCAGCAGCAGCAGCAGCAGCAGAAGCGGAGAAGAAGGAGAAGGAGAAGAAGGAGAAGGCTGCAGCAGCGGAGAGGGAGAAGGAGAAGAAGGAGAAGGCTGCAGCAGCGGAGAGGGAGAAGGAGAAGAAGGAGAAGGCTGCAGCAGCGGAGAGGGAGAAGGCGAGGAAAGAGAAGGCTGCAGCAGCGGAGAGGGAGAAGGCGAAGAAAGAGAAGGCTGCAGCAGCGGAGAGGGAGAAGGCGAAGAAGCTCCGGGCGGAAACCCTGTCTGGGATAAAGATGGCATTGGCAATTCCTCGGGGGACTAAGCGTGGACGGGGAGGTAGCCCCGCGGGCACTGAGACCCCTGTTTGGGGTAAAGGACCGGAGCCAGGCACCAGGGTGAAGGCGCGGAGGACAGGCGCTGAGGGGAACATCTCCGAGACTCTCCCCGCGTTCGGCTCCACTCAGAGAGTGCCTGAGGTTTGTGACCCACTGCAGTCTTTGAGACGAACGCGCTCGCAGCAGGCAGCGGCGGCAGCAGTGGAGGGTGGCTCCGACAGGAAACGCAGGAGCCCTTGTCCAGTTCATGGCCCTCGTGCTGCACAGTCGGAGCCGGACGAATTGTCGGACACGGACACGGAGCAGGCAGAAGCAAGCATACCAAGAGGGCCGTTGTCTGCGCGAGCCCCGCTGGCATTGGAGGAGCTGGATACGCAGGTGGGTACTCCTTCAGGGCCTTTCGAGCACTCCCCTGGGGGAGTGCTCGATCCCCTAAACCTCTTCAACGATTCAGTGGGCCGCAACACGCCCATTGACAGCCGGATGCATCATCATAGTGCAGACGCCGCGGAGCTGTTTAACAGGGAGCGCGCGGCGACGGGGAGCCTGACGACGGACTTGGCCAGGCCACAGTCGGAAGGTTGGGAGGGGCGAAGGGAGGTGACACCGAGCTCAGCTGAACCTCCGGTGTTGGCGTCGAAGGCCCGTCAGGCGGAGATTGCCGAGTTGGAGGCTCAGGTGAGGATCCAGGCCTTGAAGATGCAGTTGGCGCAGGGGGCAGCCGCCTTGGCCCAGGCAGGGATTGCGTCGGCTGCCTCCCCAGGGCCGGAGGTAGGTGCCACGGCAGCTGCCACGGCAGCAGCACCGCAAGCGGCGGCCACGGCAGCAGCATCTCCTGCCGCGGCCACCGCAGCACCACCGCCTGCAGCTGCCACCGCAGCAGCACCGCCTGCGGCTGCCACCGCAGCAGCACCGCCTGCAGCTGCCACCGCAGCAGCACCGCCTGCAGCTGCCACCGCAGCAGCACCGCCTGCGGCTGCCACCGCAGCAGCACCGCCTGCAGCTGCCACCGCAGCAGCACCGCCTGCAGCTGCCACCACAGATGCACCGCCTGCAGCTGCCACCGCAACAGCACCGTCCGCAGCAGCACCGTCAAGACCCGTGCTTTTCCACGCGCCCAGCTCCCCTGGTGAGACTGCTCCGCCGGAGATGCCATATGAGTGGGTGTATGGTGGGGTTTATTATAACTCGGATAGCGTACCTCCCCAACATCACGGGCGCGCCCTCGCCGCCCTCCCCCAGTACCCGCCCATGATGCTGGGGCTGGACCCGTATGCTGCGCAGACCCCGTATGCGCAGACCTATCGGGCACCCCACGGCCGTGCGGCCCATGATGCCATGCCAGGTTATGCGTTGGCGGTGCAGCAGCAGTACCCTGAGCAGCTGGTCACGATGCCTTTACGGCAGGCGATGAGGCTGAATGCAGCCTTGTCAAGGCAGCTTCCGCCTGAGTGGTCCTCACAGCCGCGGCAATCATGGGACCCGTTTTATGGACCTGGCATGCGCCGCCCCTAGATATGGTTAAATTGGAGCCTGTGCATCAGCCTAAAAAGCATGTGAAGCTGTGAATCAGCCTAGAAGAGATATATTCCGAAAAGAGATTTTCTCTCACACACTTAAAAGCATGTAAAAATAAAGCTATTTTTATTGAAATGCTATGCAGTGTGCCTATTGGCAATGAGATGTGAAGAGCAAAAGAAATGCAAATGTTTCCTGAAAAGTGTTAGGTTATGGGTCCAACACGCTTCCATTGTGCTCCAGCTAATCGTTATCCAAATAACAAATTATATTCATGTTTTGATAATGACAGGCTTGTGTTCCTCGTGATGGCAACTCGTATGCAATTACAAATTTCCAACTGAAACAGGCCTGGAGACCACGAATATGCACACTTCGCACGCATGAGTATATAATATACGTACATGTAGAACGCCAAAACAGGCCCGCAACTTGCCGAAACATGCCAAAAATCGATTTCTGTTGAAATTTGGGCCCAAAAATATTTTTTTCCGAGAATTTCAAATTGCGATTCCCATCAGGAGTGCTTAGGTGATATGTGAAAACCCTCATTTCCACGAATATGTGCACTCCACACACGCCGAGTGGCGTAGAACGCCAAAACAGGCCCGCGACAGGCCGAAACAGGCAAAAAAATCGATTTCTGTTGAAATTTGGGCCAAAAAATATTTTTTTTCCAAAATTTCAAATTGCGATTCCCATCAGGAGTGCTTAGGTGATATGTGAAAACCCTCATTTCCACGAATATGTGCACTCCACACACGCCGAGTGGCGTAGAACGCCAAAACAGGCCCGCGACAGGCCGGAACAGGCAAAAAAATCGATTTCTGTTGAAATTTGGGCCCAAAAATATTTTTTTTCCAAAATTTCAAATTGCGATTCCCATCAGGAGTGCTTAGGTGATATGTGAAAACCCTCATTTCCACGAATATGTGCACTCCACACACGCCGAGTGGCGTAGAACGCCAAAACAGGCCCGCGACAGGCCGAAACAGGCAAAAAAATCGATTTCTGTTGAAATTTGGGCCAAAAATATTTTTTTTCCAAAATTTCAAATTGCGATTCCCATCAGGAGTGCTTAGGTGATATGTGAAAACCCTCATTTCCACGAATATGTGCACTCCACACACGCCGAGTGGCGTAGAACGCCAAAACAGGCCCGCGACAGGCCGAAACAGGCAAAAAACCGCGATTTTCGACCGATTTGAGCCAAAAAAATATTTTTTTTCAAAATTTCAAATTGCGGTGACCATCAGGATTAATAACGTGATATGTGAAACCCCTCAATTCCACGAATCGCTGCACTCCTCACCCGCATAATGGAGTAGGACGCCAAATCAAGCTAAAAACAACGGTTTTTCGGCGATTTCACCCTTAAAAAATATTTTTTTGGGAAAATGAAAAAAAGTTGTATTTTTTAAATTCCTGCGATTCCACAGCGATTACATAACATCATAGAAATATTCCATTATAGTTGTGACACATACTTAAGCCATTCTCACTCGTGCGACGGCTCTCGCAGGATGGACCTGTGGGAGGCGGCGTGCAGTCCGCGTCGCGTGGCGCAGCCTTGCTTGGCGTGGCCATGCGAGTCCCTGGAGGGCAGGTGGGTTACCTCTAGGTGTTCGGCATGCGTGTATTGTTTATAGGGAAAATGCGTATTGGCCAGTTTGTGAATATTCGACGGTGTCGCAGGTGGGTGCTTCTGCGCGGACCGTGATGCCCTCCAGGAGCGTCGGAGGCAGCATCATGCATCGTGCTGCCTCTGGACCCCAGGGGCCTGCGGTAAGTGTTCTTGGACCGTTGACATTTCCGTGTCACTCCTCCCGTAACTCAGCTGCCTGCTCTTTCGCTCTAGGAACGTGAACATCTTGGAGCGGGTATGTTCGTTTTTTGGGGGGAATATTTGTATACAGCATGCTCGCGCCGGATCTTTGTACCTTATGCACATACTTGTCTAAAAAGTGCCCCACGCCGCCTCACGGTCTAAATTGCGCCTCACACCACCGCATCACACCACCTCACGGTCTGGAGCGTGCCTCACACAGCCTCCTGCAGTGCGCGCCGGCGGGTATGGAGGTCGAGCTCGGTATGCGCCCCAGGGGCCTGCGGTAAGTGTTCTTGGACCGTTGACATTCCCGAGTCACTCCTCCCGTAACTCAGCTGCCTGCTCTTTCCATGTAGGAACGTGAACATCTTGGAGCGGGTATGATCGTTTTTTGTGGGGGGAATATTTGTGTAGAGCATGCTCGCGCCGGATCTTTGTACCTTATGCACATACTTGTCTAAAAAGTGCCCCACGCCGCCTCACGGTCTAAATTGCGCCTCATACCGCCGCATCACACCACCTCACGGTCTGGAGCGTGCCTCACACAGCCTCCTGCAGTGCGTCCCGGTGGGCATGGTGGTGGAGCTGCTGCTGCACCCCAGGGGCCTGCGGTAAGTGTTCTTGGACCGTTGACATTTCCGAGTCACTCCTCCCGTAACTCAGCTGCCTGATTTTTCCATGTAGAAACGTGAACATCTTGGAGCCCACACAACCTCACGGTCCGCAGCATGCCTCACGTGGCACACGGTCTGTGCTCTGCAGGAGGCTGCCCCTGCGCAGGAGGCGGGGGAGGTGGAGGGTCTCTCCAAAGCTGACCTGGTGCGCTTCTCAGCCTAATAGAGTCACCAAGGACGGGGCCGCGTGGTTGGACACGGAGCTCAATGCCACCTTCGGAGGACACCCTGAGTTCACCGAGGAGAACTGGGAAGAAATGCGCAACGTGGTGAGAAGGTGCAGCTATTGCTTCGCCAACAGACCGCAGGACATCAAGGGCTACCATGGAGGGGCAGCGCATGCGACTTTCGCCATCCCGTTCAAGGACGAGACCAAGGTGGCTTACCAGCGACCGAGGAAGTACAGCCCGGGAGAGCAGGAGATCATCGACCTGCACTGCAAGGAGCTATTGGAGTACGGCTTCATCGAGCCAGCTTCACAGCACTGTCGACACGCCAGCAACGTGGTGGTCGCAGGGAAGAAGGACCATGAGACTGGACAGTGGACTTCTACACGCTTCTGTGTCGACCTCCGGAACACGAACCGATTGTCGCTGAAGGACAACACGCTGCCTCACCGACCAGAGGAGCTCTATCAGCGCGTGGCGGCCAAGGCCAAGTTCAAGACAACTCTGGACACGACCAAGGCTTTTCACCAGATTCCCATGACCACCGAGGAGGACAGGGACAAGACAGCGTTCTGGGGGGGCAATCAGCTCTATCGTTACACTTCCATGCCATTTATTTGGAGCAGCTGGAGCGACCGCCGCCTTCATCAGGATCATGGACTACGAGCTGCGTCACCTGCAACATTGTACGGTGGCGTACGTTGACGACGTGTGCATATACTCAGACACTGCTGAGCAGCACATCAAGGATGTAGAGGCCGTGCTTCGCACCTTGGGGGATGCAGGGATCCGACTGCACTCGGGCAAATCGACCTTCGGGGCAGCCACCGTGGACTTCTTGGGCTACCGTATTGGTCACAACACCATTGGTGCGCAGGACATCAAGTGCAAGGCCATCCAAGAATTGCCCAAGCCCGAGGACAAGACTGGGGTACGCTCCATTCTCGGGCTCATGAACTACTACAAGGGCTTGGTGGGTGAGCCCATGGGACCTAATTACTCAGAGATGGCTCGACCACTGAATGATCTGCTCAGGAAGGAGGTGGTGGACGTCAAGTAAGGAAGCTTGGGGGAAGAATCAGGACCGAGCACTACAGGCGCTGAAGGACGCTCTCTGTTCGGGGAGGTGTTTGAAGCCCATCGATTATAGCAAGCCCATCTTCCTCTACACGGACTGGAGCAACCATGACATTGGTGCAGTGTTGGGCCAAAAGGATGAGAAAGGCGTGGAGCACATCTGCGTGGTGATCAGCCGCTCATTGTCGAACACTGAGAGACAGTATGCGAGCTTCCAGGGTGAGATGCTGGCAGTGGTGTGGGCAATCCGCACTCTGCGCCAATACCTGCATGGGGTTCACTTCACGCTGGTCACCGACCACTCACCGCTCACGACCCTCATGGAGAAGGGGGACCTGCAGGGCCAACACTTGCGTTGGGCCATCAGTTTGCAAGAGTTTGAGTTCACGGTCCAATATCAACCAGGCCCAAAGACCGAGAACGCGGATGTGCTATCCAGGTACCCGCTGCCCAGCACAGCAGACGAGACTGGTTCCCGCCTGGACCGAGAAGGGGACTGCGCGCGGGAAGCGGGGTGCGCCGAGAGGCAGATGCGTTGCTTCGCAGACACCATCTGCTTGGAGGTGACCAGGGAGCCACCGCTTGGCCCAGAAGCGAGCCCAGAGGCTCAGGTGGCCAACTACTGTGAGAAGATGGTCAGAGAGCAGCTGGGGACCAGCGCGGTCCACCGACTGTTTGATGTGCACTGCCAAGAGGAATTGGAGTGCAACAAGGGTGTCATGTTTAATTCTGAACACCCAGAGGTGGCCAGGTGCTCTGTCAGGTTGACGCGTGTCGCATGGGACGCCCTCAGCCGGGTACAGCCAGTTAGAGGCATGCATTCTGGAGGCTCTCCAGCGGTCTACGGCGACGAGACCATGGAGGGTGGCAAGCTGAGGGTGCCCAAGAAGATCGATACGAGAGTAATCGACAAGAGCTTCTTTCAGGAAGCCAGAGAAGAAGGTGTGGTTTGCTACGAGCCCTGTGGGGGTCTGTGCGCTGGGTTGGAGATGCTCTTGCGCTGCGGCGTCAAGGTCAACAAGTACCTCTACCAGGGCACCTCTGCGTCCAGCCAGACGGTAGCAAGGGCAAGGTGCATGGCGCTCAGACGCCGCCATCCTGACCTGTTTCACGCAGGGGCTGTTCACCTAGAGCAGCTGCCCAGCAACATCGAGGACACCAGTCTTATTGACCTCGTGCATGCAGGGGCATTGAGCGGAGACCAATGGGTCATGGTGTGTGGATATCCATGTCAGGACCTGTCACCAGCCGGCAAGCTAGCTGGTTTGGAGGGCAAGCACAGCAGGCTGTTCTACCAGGCAGTACGAATCCTTTCGACGCTGCAACAGCTGCAGCCTCAGCGACCGCCAGCGTATGTGCTGGAGAACGTCTCCCCGCTATCGCACCGAGAGAACTCGAAGATCAGAAAGGAGGTGTTCCCCATCATCAATAGCGTGGTGGGCCAGCCAGTATCCTTTGACGCAGCGCGCGCAGGATCATATGCGCACCGCCTACGAGCATACTGGAGCAATCTGTTTCAGAACCATCAGTTCAATCTGGTGATGGAGGGGGTGGACAGGCCACCAGACAGATACGTGAGTGACATCCTGCAACGAGGCTGGAAGCCGCGCAAGGTAGTCACTGGGGACAGGAAGCCCCACTACGCCGCCAACGTTGTGGGGGAACCCATGCGCGCGGGTGCTGCCAACCATCTTGGCGACACAGAACTCCCGAGCCTTTCGTGCACCCCGTGCAGGTACGGTGGTAAGAAAAGAGGACGTCGAGGAGAAAGGGGAGACCAGAGAGGTCAACCTGGACGAGACGGCCATTGCCATGGGGTACAGCGCAAGTGAGTTGCGCATGGCTCGGGGCATGAAAGACGAGGAGTTGGCAGGGATACTCGGCCTCGCCATGGATCGCAGAGCTATGGAGCTGCTGTACGCGGTTGCTGAGGTCAGCACGACCAAGCTGCCAAAGAGTCAGGAGAGTGAGAAGGAGGAGCATGCTTACCTTGGCGCGCTAGCTGCCATCCACATCGTGGAGTCCGCCAAAGTGACTACCGCTTCGGAAGGCGCACCGGAGCCAGTACGAGCGCAACTGGCAGAGTGGGTCACCAGATCCAATGACTACACTCAGCAAGTTGCCCGACGCCTTAGTCACCAGGACTGGGAGGAGCGACTGCAACACATGTGCAGCCAAGGGCAGAAAGGCACGCAGGGACTCGGTACAGCCGATGCTGTCCCACGTCGCAGACGATGGAAGCTTGCCTCCACGGAGCTCGCGGGCTACAAGGCGCGTCACCGCCAAGCCTTCTCAGGGCCTGAAGACAACGAAGCCAGTGGAGGTGAACTCAGCGCCAGAGTGGGCACCAATGGTGAAGGAAAAAGAGATGAGGTTGCCCAGACTGCCTGACACGACGAGAATGGTCGCCATGGTGGCTAGTGTGACCCATCAGGAGTCACTTCGGGAGAAGTACCCGGACATACACGAGGACGAGCTATGCCTCGCGTGGATAAAGACCGGAGAGAACTCGAAGGTGCCCAAGGAGGAGTACCATAGAGTCAGGAAGAGAGCGGCTCGTCACCGTTGGGACGAGCTCATGGGTGAGCTGTACATGGTCACCATCAGCGGCAAGGAGCTTCTGGTACCCAAGCCCTGCGACAGGATTCAGCTGGTGCGTGAGTACCACGAGAGGACTGGCCACTGGGGCATCAGGCGAACGCTGAACCTGTTGTGGCAGCGCCATTATTGGGTGGGCATGAAACAAGATGTCCGAGCAGTGATCACGCAATGTGAAACCTGCCAGAGAGTGAAGACGCACTACGCGCGGGAGGAGGCGATGCTCACCCCGCTGGAGATTAAATCCTTCATGTATCGCTGGTCCCTGGATTTGGCTTGGCCCACGAAGCGCGTCACGAAGGCTGGGAACCAACGTGTCTTGGTCATGACTGAACATTACACGCGTTTCATTGTGTGCGTTCCGATCCCCAACAAGGAAGCCTCCACCGTCGCCAGCGCGTTTCGAAATCACGTCCTGTCGGTGTTCGGAGCGCCAGCGGAATGCCTCGTGGATGGGGGCACTGAATTTGAGGGTGAGTTCGCTGCATTATGCAGACAGTGTCTCATTGACCGGAGGGTGACCTCGCCGAGCTCCCCAGAGAGCAATGGCTTGACTGAGCGCGTGGTGCGCACCATCAAGTTCTGCTTCAAGAAGATGGCCCTCGACAAGGGTATGGACTTCGAATGTGACGAGATGCTCTGGTCACTTGTACTCAGTTACAACGCAGCCAAACAACAGTCGACTGGGGTGGCGCCATTCACGCTGCTGTTCGCCCAGGAAGCTACTGTACCACCAGACCTTCGTGCGCGACCCGAACTGGACTTTGAGAGGCAGGACGAACGAACGCTGGCTGAGGATTTGTTGCAGCGAGCGGCTATCGTAAAGAAGCTCATGGTGCACGCAGGGTGCAACCTGGAGATCGCTCAACACCGTGACACCTTGCTGTACGAGCACAGGAGGAGTGGCAGCTACGAGCCGAAGCCACACCAGTTCAAGGCGGGTGACTTCGTGTACATAAGGCAACAGCCACGCTCTGGCATGGAGGTCGCCACCAAGCCAGCCATTCTGAAGTTGATCAAGGTGCAGAAGGATGGGGTGGTGGTCTTAGAGGACAGCACCAAGTTGCGGGAAAAGAGTACAATGCAGAACATTGCGCCGTGCCACCTGCAGGTGAAGGGTCAATATGACTGCAGCGCGGCCATCCCCAGCAAACATCTCGCGTGTGAGAAGTGCATGAGGACAGATGGGGAGGCATCGATGCTGTTGTGTGACACCTGCAACCGTGGCTATCACATTTGGTGCCTGGAGCCGGCACTGGACAAAGTGCCCGAAGGAGACTGGCAATGCCCCAAATGCCTGGGTGTGGCTATGGTGGCAGCTTCCGCCGAGGTGAGCGCGTCTATCGTGGAAAGGATGGCTGTCATGGAGCTGCAGCTGAGGGAGAAGTTGGGAGCAGATGCGGTGTTGTTGCCTGCGGACGTGGGCCCACATCGGGCTGTGAGACCGGGACGCGAACACCCATGGCAGGCGCTCACATCACGACAGATAGCCAGGAAGGAGGGGAACATGGGGGATCTCCCTGACAGAGTGGCGTGGGGAGATCAGGAGGAGCTCAGCAGGGTGATTACAGACTTGATGGGTAGCACTTCACTTGTGTCGCATGATCTTTTAGTTTTGTCGCACCATGCGACATATCAATCATATTCTGGGACGACAAAAGTGAGTACGGGGCTCATTATTGTCGCAGTACGACAAACAGTGAGTACGGGGCTCATTATTGTCGCAGCGACACAAAGAAGACTGATATTTATGGACAGAATCTAGAAAAGTTGTACAAAAGATTATGACTGTAAACATAATACTACAGTTTACGGAAGAAACAAATTTGACACGCTGGCATATTCAAACTAACTAACAATCGGCAGGAGAATGCGCTCACGTTAGCACAGCATGATTCTATTTTCTACTCTATTTTCATTACATTACTGTGCATATACATTTACAATAAAAGCGCAGTGCATACTATTTCGAATATGAAGTCACAGCTATGAACAAAACAAATCCTATCAAGGAGTGACTTCTGATATCCAAAAGCTAAGCAGGATGATGGGCACAGCAACATTGAACAAGGCTACAATTCAAGCAATTGCAATATCTTTATGGCAGGAAAGATTGACCAGTAAATTAACAGGTTGAGCAACAGCTCCTCCAAATAGTTACTTCAAGTTAGAACAGCCTCCAAATGGGCAGAATTCAAGTCTTATACTTTCAAGGCGCGCAGTTCATATCTCTAATCGATCTGTCCCATGTCGGCTGGCATATCATCATCTGCCACCTATACAAATCCTGATCAGAGAATCTGCATTTGGACAATCCTAATCAAGACAGTTGATTTCATTGCCCCTTGCTGGTCTTTGCCTTCTTCCTACGAGGAGCCACGTCAAGCACTTCTTCGTCATCACTGTCACTGCTTAAGGTGCATTTCAAATGAGTTATGTACTCAGCTGTCCAACAGGCAGGATATTTCCTGGGTTGCCTCTTCGTCTCTTCGGACACCCCAGCTGGTTCCTTCGATGGTACTTGAACAGTCTCCACCACAGAGGCTGGGGCATCCTCAGATATGGCCTCAGACTTCTGCTCGGTGATAGGCTGATCCTCTGGCTGAACGGGTGAGGTCGGGGAAGTGCCCTTTGGCACCCAGATAAGTTCACCCTTATCATCCATGATCAACTGCAGTCCCAGTCTCTTCAACTTTCGAGCTTCAGCTTGTTCTTCGGCATCGTCAGCTACCAAGTCATCGAACTCGCTGACGTCATCCTCGGTGTCATCATATTCAGGCGAGGCAGGCTCCCATTTCGGACTGGCGGTATCCATGTCATGCTTACTGTCTGTGACACCCGCGTCATCCTTGTCATCCGAATCGGGTAGCTTCTCCTTACTGTCTATGACACTCGCGTCATCATGGTCATCCGAATCTGGTAGCTTCTCCTTACTCCAGGTCACAGCGCCTGTACCCGAATCGTCACTGTTCGTAGGCGTCGATTGTACAGACTTACGCCCCGTGTATGGAATTCCACGATAGTCATCATCGTCAAGTTTCACACTCGTCTGATTGTACGCAACGCTGAGCGGTAATGAGAATGGCGCTACCGGCGCCTTCACAAGAGTGGCGTCTTCCAGAAACCAGCCGCCGCCCCTATTACGCTCCCAGCGGCGTAGCGCACCAGAAGGGTGGACGATAATATGCTGCCAGCTATAATCGAGCCCAGGCTTTCGCTCCCCATAGTACGAAGTCAATGGCTCAGGAGTCCCCTTCCGAGCCCATTGCCATTTCACTGCCCCAGTACGCGTAAATACAATATGCCAATCGAATGGCTTGTGGCTACTGCCCGGTGGTATGGTACTGTCACAAGTACCAAAATGTATGCTTTATTATGGGCACTAGATGGGGTGTATGAGTGCCATGAAGGTTTTGAAAAATCATTTAGGACCCTTTTGAATTGTTATTGATGCTGAAATGTACTCTCGTGAACTTTAGGTATGTGTATGTGCGGTGTGCTTTTAGGGGGTGTAACGCCATAAAATTAATTAAATTTTCTGGTACTGTCACAAGTACCAAGCGCGCGGTGACTCAAAAGGGCACGCTATGTGGCCACGAGGTGGCATGCATGATGTCACATTTCATTATTGGGATGTATCCTAAGTGGTCGACATGCGTTGTGCCATTTGAACGTCTTTAACGCCAGTATTGGGATTCGATAACACCCAAGGGTGTGATAAAATGGCCTCTCAGCATTTTTTGTAGTAATATCGGGAGCGGTTTCGTACTTAAGTTCCATGTGTAGAGTCCAAGTACGGCAACTTCTCATGCATGTAAAGGTCTTGAAAAATCGATATATGGGTTTACTTTTGATGTCATAAACGCTGGTGAGGCGATCCGACGTTATAATATACTTATTTCGTAGCTTTAGTGCCACGACTAGGCTCCAAAATCGACGATAGCCCTCATACTTAAGGAATCTTGAGTTGGACCATTTGGTGGAGATGGGATGTTTAGCATGTCGCAGTTTCAGCGACGGGCAGTATGCCAACTGCCCCATGCTCAGATCCATCATTGGCCATGTTATACAGCTTCAATTTGAGCCATCGCTGGGTTGAAGAGAATCCCAAGTCTGTTCAAAAAGAAATCCGAAAGTAGCGCCATGATTTCGAAGACAAGTGAGACACCATTGTGTAACACAAAACTCCACCTTGTTGGCAATATGCATCCACTGGGAGGGCTACACGTAACCTATGGACCAATGGGGCATAATACAACTCAGTTTGGGTCGTTAAGGTAATGGTATATCATGGATATCACCATCAGGATGGAGGAGGACATCAAAAAAAATTCTAGCGTTTTGGTACTTGTGATAGTACCAGATTCGATTCTGGTACTATGACTAGTACCACTGGGCAGTAGCCACTTGGCATGGCTAGTGTTCCCTGGCACAACTCCTCCCCTCTTAGCTTGTTAGTACAAAGAGATGATAACTCAGAGTCATTTGTACAGCAGCTAAGATCCAGACACAGATCAGCCATGCTTATGGATGCGTGATATGCTTTTCTGATCGAACAGGTGCTCGAAGAGTTGGCGAAGCAATCCAGAGGGCAGAGGGTATACAGCAGCGGAGACTCCCGCTCCTTGTTGCCCAGGATGAGGCCCCAGTTGAGCAGTTTCCGGATGTGATCCCAGAGTCTGTTGGTGAAGACAAGGAGTATCCATCGTACAGTACCGCAGGTCCACTGGAGGAGGCGACTGTGTCCAGATGCAAGTAGGCTTGCGGTAGCCAGTGCCATACATACAGTAAGAGCAATACAACGGAGTAGGTAACCGGCGAACTACAGGTCGAAATCGCAGCGCAAAGGGAAACCTGCCCATCGGATTTTCCATAAACCAATGCTTGGGTTTGAGGAAGTCGAAAATTTGGAGCGTACGGCGTACACAGGCATCAGCCTGTCGCAGTTGTCGCACCCCAGTGGTCTTAGCCTGACTGTATTCGGTGCACGGTGGACTAGCCCAGATGACGTCAAAGTAACCAGGCGCGTAACGCTTGAAGTCCCAGTCCTGAACCTTCTCAGCGTAGGTAGGTTGCCAGCGAGGATCATGATCTACGGTGACCACGGTACTCTTCGGATAACATGACAGGAAACTTCTCTCCACACTACCTGTACCACTGAAAAGTACTAGTAGTCGCAACTCGCGTGTCGAGACCACAGAGTCCAGAAGAGCCAGATGCGTCACAAAGGCGTCAGAGGAGCGACAGTATTGTTCCCAAGGTAGGCAGTTGTCCAGAGAAGGGGGTTCCCCTTCATCAGAGGTGTCCAGGAAGGTTAGAGCTCTGGCGCGTTCCCGCCTTTGCTTCCGCTGCATTCTGACCTCCTGTAAGGCTTTTTCACGGGCTTGTCCTTCTCGGGATAGTCTCAGTTGTTCAAACTCTGTGAGCTGTTCGAGTTCACCCCCGTAGTTCAACGACTCGCGAGTCTTCTAGGAGTCATGAGCATTAGAGTACCCAGTCCAGCGAACCAGAAATTCTTCTATTTCCTTACCTCCTCTCGTAGGTTTCACTCTTCGAGCCAGAATCTTAGACACATGTGTCTGGGATTGTCCATCCACGAGAACCTTGGCAGGAGTAGGTATTTGCCGACGCAGCGCAAAAGCTTCATCCGCGGTGCGGTATTCCTTGAGGCGATGCTGCGCAAAGACGTCGTGGATACGCCACTTAGGGGGCAACTTGAGCCGATAAGCCACCGGGGCGCCTCTGTCAATTTCGGGTAGCTCTCGCTGCTGGTCACTGAAGAACCTCTCGGTGATGGGTAATGGCCCGTGCCAGCGAGGTCCCAGCTTCCTGAAGGATTCGCGGTTCATGATATTTTCAGTGAGATGTTTGGCATCTACCCAGACCAAGTCTCCTAACTGAAAGGAATTGGCGGTGTGACGCTGGTCAAACTGATGTCGCTGGCGTTGCTGCGCCAGTTCCAGCTTAGTGCGGGCGTCCTCCAGTTGAGCCGCGAATTTACTAGCCATCTCGTGTGCGGTACCTTCTCCACCCTTACGCTTGGAGTGTTGTCCCGCAGCCGCTTGCAGGAACAGGTCCAGCTGCGACATAGGAGAGTGCCCCAAAACCAACTCAAACGGGGTAAAGCCAGTTACATCGCTCCGCGTATCGTTTATGGCGAACTCTACGTTAGCACACCACAAGTCCCAGTCCTCCGGATTGCTGCCTACGAAAGACCGTAGCATGTCTTCTACTACGCGGTTGGTATGTTCAGCTTGTCCGTCCGAACGAGGGTTGTAAGGCGTAGTGGAGGCCACTTTGGTTCCCACAAGTCTCATCAACTCCTTCCACATAGTATCCTGAAAACGAGGGTCCCGGTCGGAGACAATCTTCATAGGAGTGCCATGTAGTTTCCAGATGTGGTCAAAGTAGATTCGGGCTATAACCTCAGCGGAGCTGTCCTGGAAGCTCGATGGGATAATGTGAACCATTTTGCTGAGCTTACAAGTGAAAGTAGCAAAGGCATCGTGATTCCGCGCCGTGACTGGGAGTCCGGTGACAAAGTCCACACTGACCACTTGTCATAGTCGCGTAGGAATAGTGTGGGGGTTCAGCAATCCATCCGGGTAGGAATTTCTCGGTCGCACTGCTTGACAGATAGCGCAAGATGAAACCCAGCGTCCCACATCTTCCGCCGCTCCTTTCCACCAGAAGCGTCGCAGTACTCGTTCCAGAGTTTTGTCCCTGCCCGCGTGTCCAGCTGAAACAGATGCATGCGCTTCTTGCAGCACTACCTCGCGAAGCGGTGAATCTTCTCCCAGTACCAACTGATAGCGTCCAGCGCTCACCCTCCACAACACATTTCCCACCACGCAGAAGTCACGAGTGCGTTGATGCGGAGCTTCTTGGATTTCCTTCCTCAAAGTCTGTAGTGGACCAGGTCGCCCATATTCCGCTTGCAGCGCTTTGAGAAACTGGCCTCCTGATATCTGTTGACGCAGGTCTCGAACGCTGGCCGCTTCTCCAGTACGCACGATAGGAGGAGGTGAACTCGTCTTCCTTTCCCGCTTGACACGCTGTCGAGCTGGCGGGGCGTACACCACTAACAGAGGCCAAGGAAGATCCAGAAGGGCTCCGTCCAGAGCAGCGAACATCTGCACAGGTTCTCCTTGAGCGTCATGCGTGGGTATAATGTACTCCACTCTCATTCCCGCAGATCTGAACAACTGTCGCCACTGGGGCATGCGAGACTGAAAATCAGGAAGGACAAAAAGAGCCGAAGTATTCTCCGGGTCCAGACGCCATTCTTCCACATATTTCCTCAGTACGGCCTCAATGGTCAAATGGTTGGAGGAGAAGGAAGGATTGCACCAGACGTTCAACCCTCGCCAGTTTTCCTTCAGGCAGTCCGTCCAGTAGCGATTAACCTGACAATTCTTTCCTCCCAAGTCGCAACAGGCGTCCACCTCGAAAGGTCCATATTCTTGACTCAAGAAATCGAACATGTCCGCCCGGAACTTCCAGTCCTGTCGGTCGCTGGGCTCCAGGAGTCTGGTGGAGGCCTCGCTGCACTTCGGCGTCGCTGAGTTATCAGCAGGGGTCTTCCTGGGAGAAGGGGGCGAGGAAGCTGTCAGTTTGCCAGAGCGCGTCTGAACTGCCAGAGTTGCTTCCTCGTACCCTGTTTCGGCCAGCTGCAAGGTATGTAGTGCGTCCAGCCAGAGTTGAGGGGAGTCCATCCAGGTGAGAGCCCCACTGTACGCGAGGACTGGGTCAGGATCTTTGGTCTTGGCGCTGTTGGACTTGCGTTCCTTCAACTTGTTGGGATCTACCACTCCCAGTGGAGCTCGTCCTTGGCCAGACTCTTTACCAGCTGCCGGTCTGAACTTGCTGACGGTGTTCGCGGCCGAGGGAGGTCGCTGCGGTTTCCCAGTAACCGGGTGCACAAAGCCCGCTTCTACCAGTCCTTCTCTCGCGGAGATTTCCTTGTAGTCGGCTCGCCTGGACAGAGCGTCTGCAACCCAGAGTAGCGCCCCAGGGATGTACTCCATCTCGGGTACCCCTACCTCCACTAGATCCATGTACCATCGGGCTTGGCGTCGGCTGAGAGGTTGTCCAGGTGCCATTAACCAGACTAGGGGCTTATGGTCACCCTGCAATTGAAACTCGGTCCAGATGAGGTAGTGTCTCCAAGTTTGCGTAGTGCAGTGATGGAGAGCACAGAGTTCTCTTTCGCCAGCATGGTAGTTCTGCTCGGCTCCATTAAACTGTCTGCTCTCAAAGGCGATAGGTTGCAATCCATTTCCCACGTCTTGCATCAGTACTCCCCCCAGCGCCACTCCACTGGCGTCAGTTTGTACCACGAAAGGATGCCGTCCTTCAGCCGCCGCTTTCATATCGGGTAGCGCCAGAGTGGGGGAAGAACATAGCGCCTTCTTAATTTCCTCGAAGGCCCAACGCTGCATGGGTCCCCATAGCCAAGCGACATCCCCTTTAGTGAGCTGGGTCAAAGGTTGTGCTACTTCGGAGAAGCCCAGCATGTACCGTCGGTAGTACCTAGCTAACCCCAAAAATTGACGCACATGCGTGGCGTTTTCCAGAGCGGGCCAGTCCCTGATGGCGGCCAGCTTGTCATGTTGAGGTTGACTTCCTTCACGTGAGATAACGTGCCCCAGAAAGCGTATCTGGGTCTGCAGTAGTTGACACTTAGACTCCTTGAGGTAGATGCCCTGGATCTCACAGACTTCGAGAAATTGCTGGAGATGGGAAAGATGCTCCTCCAAGGTGTTGCTGAAGAGGATGCAGTCGTCCAGGAATATTCTTACGAAAGGAAGATGTCCCAGAGCGCGCTGCATGCGTCGCTGATAGCAGGAAGAACTGTTGGCCAACCCCATGGGCATCACCAACCACTCATACGAGCCATAGGGGGAAGTGAACGCAGTCTTTTCCACATCCTCAGGCGCCATGACCATCTGCCAGAACCCATCGACTGCATCGAAGGAGGAGAAGTACTTGGCCCCGTGCATGGAGCCGAACAACTGCTGAATGTCGGGAAGTGGATGTTTGTCCTTGACGGTCAGGCTGTTGATGGCTCGGAAGTCGCAGACCATTCTGAGTACTTCAGGTTTCCCAGGCTTGGGAACCATCAGCACTGGTGCAGCGAACGGACTTGAGGAAGGCCTTGCTCAGGAGTTCATCCAGGCGTTCCCGCAGTTGAGTCAGCTCCACCATGGACATCTTATAGGGGCTCTTAGCGGGCGCGATGCCATTCCAGCCCTCTTGCAGTCTCACATGGGCCACTTCATCTTTCCGCAAGGCGTCAAAGTTGGGCAGCGCTTCGCGAATTACTCGAGGTGAAAAGGACTCGATCAGCTTTTGAAACTTCTTTCTCCATTCTGGGGAGATGGAAGGGTCCTCCAAATTCTCACTGGTGGCCACCGCTGATAACATCGAAGTCCCTACCAAAGGTGTCGCATAGGCCACTAAGATGTCGTGGGGTGTCGCGGCGCTGTCCATTCCCGCGTATCTGCGCCGATAGGCTTTGATCTCCTTGGTCGCTTGGGCCGCTGATAACATTACCATCGGTTCCAGAGCCATGACGGTTCTCTCGCCTTTGCGCGTGGAGCTACGCCCCGGCGAACATCCCCGTATCCGCACAGATTTGCCATGATGACGAAACTTGACTGATCCCCACCCATCATAGTCCAGCGTGACCGGCGAGAGGTGTCTCAACCACCTTCCTCCGAGTACAATGTCCACCTTGATGCCCAGAGGAAGTACTCGCATCTTGATGACCTCAGATTAAGTCCCTTCTGAAGTCTCCGCTGTCAGCTTGCCGTAAGCGACTTGCGCAGAGGTCTGCACTGACCCATCCGCGAGGGTAACGTTCAGCGGCGTCCCATTAGCGCGAACCGTGAGGTTCAATCTCTTGACGCACTCACTGGAGATGAATTCATCCGAGGCACCAGAATCCACCAGCACGCGCACTCGCTGTCCCTTCAGCAAGGCCCAGAACACCAATAGCAGCGTTCCCTCTTTGTCCCGAACCGCAGTCAGCTGGCTGTCCTGGTTCCACATTACTTGACCATCGCGTCGCAGATGTGCACAGATGGCTGCTCGCACTGGGTGATGCAAAGGTACGCGCTGCTTAGACCGGATAGGTCTTGTGCGAGGTGGTGCAGGCTGAGAAAGAGGATCCGGACCAAAGTACCACCCACCCTCCAGGTCGCGATCTGCTTGTAGCTGCCGCTCCTTAGCGCGCCGCTCCTGTCCTTGAGCGCGTCGTCTGGCGCGGCTCTGCGTGCGGCTTTCTAGAGGGTAAGAGCGAAGAGGCTGGCGGGCAATCTCCTCCTCCTCTTCCTCCCCAGAGCTATCTTCAGGTTCGGAATTTTGAGTGAAAGAGGTGGGTTCTTCTTCCCGCGGTGCAGCCTGGGCGTTAGTGACGTTCGCTGGTGCTGCCACTGCTTCATTACCTTCCAGAATCGGCCGCAGACGGTGGCGTTGCTGTTTCTGAATGGCCAGTAGCAGTTCCAGGTGGGTTTCCTCCTGGATGGGTTTCAGGCAGGGGAGTCGGCTCCACTCCTTATGTCACCGTTGTCAGCACACTTTGGTTGTTCTCTGATCTGGCGGCGGCCAACTGTCGCTCCATCAACTGCTGCGTGAAGTTGAGCGACCGCTGGGAGTCCTCGAGGTCTGAAATGTCCCCAGAAGTTGCGGGCTGAGAACTGGATGGAGATAGGGTCAAATCCAGAGTTGTCTCTGGATTCGCATCTGATGGTTCCGCTGAGTCCAGGTAGGGTTGATCGCCATTTGCTGTCGATGGTAGGCAGGGAAGATATCTTCCTGGGATTGGCCGGCCCGGGGCCGTGTCACGGAGGCCCGGGCCGAAGGCGGGCCGAAGGAAAAGTTGCGGATGGGCCGAGTCGCATTAAGGGGAAAATCGATAAATTTCCAAAATTTTATCGATTTTTGACAAATTGTCATACTTAAAATTAAAATTTTGCGCCTGCGGCGGGCAATTTTGAGTTCGGGCCGAGACGGGCCGAAATTGTGGCCGAAGTAAATTCCCAATGCGGGCCGAGTCACCTCCGCGGAAGATATCTACCCTGATGGTAGGGCCAGGTGAGCGGCCTCCTCCGCAGCTTCCCTTTCTCGCTGGTTCCATTAGTGCACCCGGTATAGGCTGCACCAGGCGTCTGGAATTCCTACATCTCCACCAGAACCTGGAATAGTACCGCACTCGGTCTCCAGAGATAGCTGAACTGCTCCTTTGGTTATCGTCAGGTCAGGGGTGACCTTCCCATGCCATCTGTACCAGCGGCGGCGGTATCTGCGCCACCCTTCTGGCACCCATGCATCTCTCCATTTCTCATTCTCCTTTACCAGCGCTGCCGCGGCCATGTGCTCCGGGTGCGTCATCTCTCTCCAAGCTCGCGTGCGATCCGCCAGTGACTCTGCTCGAAGTCCCGGTGATTCCTCTCCCAACCTCGTAACCTCTGCCTCATGCTGCAGTCGTTCTCGTACAGTCTTCGGGGTTCTGCTGCGAGGTTTCCCAGTGCGCTTGCGCGCTGCGCTCGTAGTGCGCGCTGCGCTTGAGGCTGCCGCCCTCTCTGCCAAGGCTGGACACGCTGCTGGTCGAGACGTCGAAGGAAACACCTCAGGTCGAAGTTTAAAAGGTGGGGGTTCTGAAGCTGGACCAGTTTTTGAAGTTCCATCCCCTTCCTCCCCACTGTCGTCCAGAGGGTGTGAAACCGCGGGCAGCGTTACATCTTGCAGCCGCTGCCGCAAAGCTCGCATACGCTCCACCGGAGCCTTCCTCGGTACCCGCGGCCGAGGAGCTTCACGCCAGGGGGTGTTGAGTGGGTTGAAGGTCCACTGAGTATCCTCTTCCTGACCATCATCCTCCTCCAGTGCTGCCAGTACTGATGTCTCAGGGTTAGGGTTAGGGTTAGGGTTAGGGTCATCCCCAAGGTCTGGGGGTTCAACGCGGGGCGTTTCGCCACGCTCGCGTCGTGGAGCTGGACAGCAGTTACCAGTTCCAGGGGAGCGATCCACACTGAACATAACGGGAGGCTTGGAGCGCTCAGGCGACGAAGGGGTAACTATTTCGTGGCGACCGCTGATGGCGCCGGGACATTAAGTGATGTTCTCGCCGGCCCTGCTCAGTGGAAAGGTTCGCTGTATAAACAGCGGTTCTGGTTAACGAGGGTTCATCCCGTAGGGTTCTGGTTCTGTCGAGACGGCGTTGTCGCCTCTGATCGACAGACCAGGTGAATCCATACCCTCGAGCAGCCAGAGGGTTGGGGGGTGGCGTAGGATCCTTCTGAATATTCCCCCGGTTGTGGGCGAAGGCTGTACTTCTTGCCCAGGGGCGGTTACCCATACCGCCCTGTCGCCGGCGTCCCGCCGGCGGGAGGACGCTTAGTCCTCCTCCTCCGCAGATTGCTGACCCGAGGAGGACGCTGCGGCCGATTCCTCGTTCTGAAAATACTCCAGCGCTTCTGCTTCATCTTCCAAATCCTCCCATTCTGTCTCCAGCGCTGCGATATGAGATTCATTCGCAGCGCGGCGGCGTGCCAAACGAGCTGGGGCGTCAGCAATCCAGGCTCGTTTCTTGGCCTCGTCGGGACAGTTAGCCCATAAATGGGAGTCAGAGTTGCAGACGTAGCATCGGCGTGGCGGCCTGGTCATTGGGATGCAGTCCTGATATATATACGACCGATCGACGAAAACCCTTGGGTGCATGTTTCCACGGCCTGATTATTATTTGGTCGGCAATTATTGGCAAAAGTCATCGGCTATCAGCTTTTGACTCAGAAGCCACAATGCTATAGAAGCTGCGACCTATTGTAACCATATGCGGCAGTTATGCCTTCAGCATACGTAGACAATATGATTATGTGGAACTTATAATCCCACTTAAGTTGCATCATGATAAATTTATCCAGGTGTTAACAAGTATTCAGGATTTGATAAGGAGTTGACGCCCCACAGGCCAAAGGTCACTATCTCGCAAGGCTCGCCTCAAGTGTGCGGCTTTGAGGATCAGCGTCCTGGCGAGGCACAGTCATGATGCTTCCTAGTCCATAATGGAGCTGGAAATGAGAATGCTCAAGATATCCGAAGACAGGAAGGCTTTTGGTTGGCCAGAGTTGCTGTCTAGATGCTTAACCTCGATGGGATGGCATTCGGATACAAACTGTGCAACCATGCATGTGACTTATGCATTGGTGTATGACTTTGATGAATTGTCTCTTGTCATGAACCTGGAAGGAATGACGGGCAAATAGCTAGAGTGGCGGATCTCACTCACTCGGCTTTGCTGTTATGGAATTCGATGCCTGATGGCACAACTGGCAATCCTTTGCTCAGATGCTTTCCTTAAGACATTGGCAACAACTTGTGTGCCAGCTTCTCTAGATTTGGGGAGAAACCATGGATCAACAATTCATCAATCAAAACACATGTTACCAAGGTTGATTCAACGAATCCTTCAACTCTTGAATTTTGACAATCAGCATCTTAGGCTGTTGACGTCAAAGTGATGGTCGTAAGCTTACAATATAGCTTAATCACATTTGAAAAACCATCGTTCTCCTATGCCAGTGCCCTTCATATAATATGATAGAGCCGGAGAAATATGCATCTATGATTTCTTCATAATGAACTTTATGTGTCAGTAAGTCAAATAAGACTTCATTTGATGATTCAATCGGCACGATGTACCGTGTCATCAACTTTATGATTGCTATGCACAGATGCTGGAACTTTTCATAAGATTTTTAATCTTCCAAGCAAAATTGCAATGATGTAAAATCAATTTGAGGCAGCTGTATGAAGAATGAATGAATCTATACTCCTTCCTCCCCCTTTAAAAAGAGGTGTATCAAACCAATCAGATGGTGATGGAGAATGCTATTCAACCATTATGTTATGTGAAAATGGTTTGATAGAAAATCAGACTGAGATTACTCATCGAATGCTTTCGAAGTAACAATGTCAATATGAACACCGATTCTTTCTACGTCATACCGGCAACATGCCTGACGCTTTTGTGGCGAATGCCAATTGATGTCAATTCACTATGATTCAATATGCAGTTTTTGGGTTGCAGCCCACATACATTGTCAGTTCAGGGTCACTATAGTGTGCCCAATTTAGACAATGGTGTGTCTAACTTAGACAATGTTTCTAGATAATGATTGTCATAATGAACAACGGAATCAGTGATGGTACCGAAGTTAACTTTGGTATCGAAGCTAATGGAGAGTTAATCAAGAAGTGTCTGTAATGACAACAACTTAGTACAAGCTGCATTTTCGTACTTGATGAATGGCTGGTATGTCATTTCATTATGACTAGGACATGGCATTGCCTGGTGATATATGTATCTTCTTCAGTACATGATCACTTATCTCAATGGTGCCCATTTTATTTTTGGGCAAACACTATTCAGAGACTTGTTATGGTAAAGAAGTATGAATGATGAATGTGTCATTTCAATCCGATATAATTGTGACTTGTTGATGACTATAAAATTTCTGTCACTTTCCAGAATGAGGATGAACTGCGCTTGGAAACCATCTGCAGATTACGGGTTCGAGTTCCGCCATGGCTTTTCCCAAGACTTCGTGGCTTAATGGTCGAGGCAACAAATTTCTAAACATTCCAAAATGAGCTTTCAAAGAGTCATAATTCCTCAATGAAGCATGCGTGTCTTATGTGCCAAAATGATATGAAACCACAAGTATGATGTCAATCTATATGTGGATGGTTTATACCATTGTATGCTATTCCACAAATAAGTAGTGATGTCAGAATAAAAACTTTGGACAATTGCAACTCAGTACAAACCCGAGTGCATTCAAGTCCACTTGTATGCTCAGAATCTGAATCTAATGTACTTTCTATATGCACAGGATAGAACATATTTTCTATGTGATTCTGGATTCAAGAACTAGAGCCAATGTAAAACTCTTTTCCTATTTCAGACGATGAAACCTTTATTCCCTTAGGTGCAATACCTTGTCTTAAGGAATGGTCATTTTCAATACAAGTATCAATCGATTTTTTCAAATCTGTCACTTTTATGATGATCAGACTGGTCAATTTTACAGCATAACCCACTTCCCTTTGTTGAAGGAGAGGGTGGTATGTTGGCTGTTTTCATATGACACATGGAAAACATGAGTGGCTCTTGGAGAATTTCGGGATAAATATCCTGAATTGGTTGATTATGCCCAAGAATCACCGAAGAGATTACTTGCCATCTTTAGCCATATGGCGCGTAGATGCCGCTTACCAACGGTTGGGTCATAAGCTGGATAGCTATGTTAGCTATGTTGGAGGCTGAATAGCCATGATTGCACAGATTTTGTCTTCCATGATGAATAGACCTCTGAGATATGGTGTCTGATAAATCAATACTTTTGACAACAACTCAACCTTTAGGTATGATGAAGAGCTGATGATCTTTGCTGCACTACAATTGTTTAATATGCACTACTGAAATGCCTCGTGATATAATAATATCACAGAATAGGCATTGTTCAATGGCGGTATGATCAGATATGTAATGATCAATGAAGACAAGATGGTTGGTATGGCTCATTCAGCAGGTATGATTACCTCAAAGAGATGCCAATACACGGATACATTTCAAGACATTAGGGCAATAGACTTATTATGAAGCCTTCAAAGGCAGCTAGCATTAATGCTGCATTGGTCAGCTCAGTGGCTTTGACCTTTCTAGGTGTTGTACTCAGGCCGTAGCCTGCATATTGCATTGAGTAATCTTGACACCTTTAGTGATCCAATCAGATGATATGTATGAAATATCAAGAATGGTTGCCCTTTTTCAATGATCATTATTGGTGGCAGAGGCTATAGTGCTTGCACCGTGTCAATATACAATTCTTGTCTGGATACATGCTAGACCAGATGTATACAATGTCTAGGTCTTCAAAATCAAGTTCATAGGTATGTCATGGCTGATGACCTTAGAAATGTTTGATACATATATGTGTCAACTTCATGGAGTTCTGCATGGTTTGACTGTACATAGTCAGGCTTACCAAAACAAAAACAATGATGCAACTTACTTTATTTTATTATTTGTCTTTATTTGTGCCCGGAGGCACAGCGTGAGCCGATATGCCTATGCGTCCGTATGTGTGTCATCGGGGGTAATCTGGGATTGGCACGATGACAGTGAAATTGGGCTTGAAATCACGATGAGAATGAATACCAGATGTCCGGGGTATGACAGTATGACACTATGACACTATGACAGTATGACAGTATGACACTATAGTAGTATGACAGTACTGTGGGGGGTGTCATCGTGGAACTCAGTCAGACCCTCGAAGAATGGTCAGATTCGCATCGGGGTTGAAAAGACAATGAAATCGAATATCAGATATTAAGGTTATGACAGTATGACAGTATGACGCTATGACAGTATGACAGTATGACAGTACAGTAGTATGACAGTACTGTGGGGCAGTCATCGTGTCAGCCTGTCGGCATAACATCTGAATCGAGAATGACGAATCGGAATTAGAAATGAGATCGGATCGGGAACTGAACGTTGAGCCGAAGTGTGACATCGGCTCTCGAGTGGTTGACCCTGCAACCTGAGTGACGAGTGAATAAGTAGAGCACTTGAGAAGTGTTTAGCCTTCAGAACTCGGAACCGAATTATCGTTTGTACCTCAATCTGGCCCTGATCCAGTATATTATAAAAATCCGAATTGTGTACCTTTGCACGTTCAATCAAAAACATATCTCCGAGCATCTGTCGTCGTGCCCCTGGCACATTTGGTATCAGCGTGCTGCGATTTCGCCTCTGCGCAACTCGCCCACGGGCCTATTGGAACTTTCGTTGTGATACAGGGGGAGAGCTGTACTTCCGGCTATCTGTGCGCAATTTTTGCCTCCGTAAGTACATTTTTTTTCGTATACAACGGCCGTATTCTCTGGAAAACATCTCCAAAACTTCATATTTTTGCTCCTTAACACTGGGGGCTCAAACTGGCTCAGAAACCCAAGCATTCGTTTTCCGATCTTAAACCCGAAGTCCGTCCCAGGCCACAAACGACCGTCAGGGAGCACCCTAAAGGGTTTCCCCGGTCTACAGTAGCCAAGAAAACGATATAGCTCACCTTTCAGAGCCCCAAAAAGGCGAAAAACCGCCCAAAACAGCCAAAAATAGCCGTTTTTGACAGTTTCCAGCCTACCCCAAAACCTCTCCCAGTAGCCCCCACCACCGAAAAACCTCTCCTTAGACCCCATAGAACAGCCTAGAAACCCCTGGTACCGCCCTCACGGCCATCAGCAGCGGGGAAAGCTCCACCAAAAGGCGCTTTCAGCAGTTCTGGGACGTTTCTGGCAGCCCTTCAGCACCTCCTGGTATCTTCCAGCAGTGCACTGACTGGGGCTTTTCTTGGGACCTACGGAGTACAGATACCGTCTGGGACCTCACTGGACCCCCATATTGGACCTGACACCTCCTTTTTCACTGCTGCTTGACTCTTGCCCGCGCGCCTAGGCACTCAAAAATCGTGTCGCGGAGCCCTGGCCAAATTTTGAGTTCGCTGGTGTATGGCAGTACCCCCTTCGCCAGAAGAATACAGAAGAGCGTGGTGGAAGCAAGGACCTATCAAGTGGGTATTCCCTCCAGACCCTACCTATCCACCAGCAGGCGCTTTCTGGCAGAGCGGCCCTTGGAGCGGCCCTCCTTCCCCCTCTTCCTCTGACGACGAAGAGGAGAACAACGACTGAACGCCTGGGCAGAGTCACGCTGGCTATCCCACCAGGACATCACGATTTCGTGTGGCTTCAGGTCGGAAACCTCCTCTTCCGCTACCCGAACTCCCAAGACCTAACAGCTTTCCCCGCGCTCCCTGGTTCATATCCAGTGCAAGGAATCGAAGAGTGGCCTTGGGTCCCCCCATCTCCACCTGGAAGCCTCGCCCCTTCACCTCCAGATAGAGAGTGACATCGACGAGGACGAGACTGATTAAATAAAAAGGCGAGCACTCACTACTTTTGCTCACCTGTGGCTATTGCCACACCCAGTCTTTGAACTCAACCAGCTCAGCAGTCAGAATGTCACAGCAGACATCAGAGGCATTTCCCAGCATGAGTGTCAGCGCAGAGCAGCTACACCACACACTGTTCTCTCCCATGACCTTCCCATCGCCCACCGCATACGCTTCCGCTCACCCCATTCCACATCCAGGCACCACCATGCCCTACACAGCGGTGCCCCGCCCTTATACTATGCCGGATGGCACCCCCGCACAGGCTGTATGGAACGGCGTCAATTGGGTATTGCCCCAATCAGCGCCCCTCGCTGGGGGAGTATCACCAGTGCCGTTCACACTGGGAACCCATCACCCCGTGGGCGCATATCCCACACCGTTCCAACAACAGCTACAGCAGCAGCAGCAGTGGCTCGCGTACCAGCAGCAGCAACAGCAGTGGCTTCAGCAGCAGCCACTGGAACCGATGCAGCAGCAGTTACAGCAGCAGCAGTTACAACAGCAGCAGTTACAGCAGCAACAGCAGCAGCAGCAGCAACAGCAGCCGCAGCCGCTACAACAGCCGCAGCATCGACCACAGCAGCCCCATCAGCTGGCACCGGCCACCTCCGCGCTTCATGACTCAGGCGCGGATCTCTCATCGCTGCAGCACTTCATCAGCATCGGCGCCGCGGCCCTGCCGGACCCTCTGCAGGTACCCCTTGACAGCGGAGTTCAGCAGAACGTCTCGGGCGGGACCCAGCTCTTGGTGCGTCACCTTCCCGCGGTGGCAACAACCTCAGAGATCGCCGGCGTCGGCGTTCCCGAAGGGCATCCTCGGGCCCTGCGACACATGGCAAGCATCTTCCAGGCCCAAGCCACGCACCTGATCACTCTGACCCCGACTCCGGCACGGACATCAGCCGCACCAGCACGGGGACCAGAGGCAGCCGAAGCACGCAGGCACGGGCTGAGCGCAGGCGGAGGGCCGCCCACAGGTCCGGCTCCGACTCGGACGCGAGCAGCCGAAGTGAACACATTCGCAGAGAAGTCCTGGCGGCAGTACAGGCCCTGGACATCTCCGCAGTGCTCTCGAGAGGACTCGCGCTGCCTGGCACGACGGCATCGGCAGGAGCCTCCCCACCAGGCGACCCTCAGGGCAGCGCACAGGGCCTGACGGCGGACCATCTACACGAGACAGACGCCGCCGCCAGCGTAACCCCTCCAGTGCCTCAGACCGCCGCTGAGACCGCTCCCGCCGAACCTCCCACTCAGGGTCGGCCAAATCCCCACAACATGATGGTGGCCCGCCGGCGGCAGTCGATGGAGACGGTGGTGCACGGCGGTGGCAACCCCGACTCAGAGCCCAGAGACTCCAGTTCAAGCGACTCGCCACCAGGCCCCCCTAGTGACCCACCTCAGGATCCCCCTGACGACCCCGCACCAGAGCCCTCCTACCCTCAGTACCCAGAGGTCAGAGCCCTCTTCGTCACCCACGATGGTGGGTCATTGTGGGTGCACCAGTCAGCTGGGGTGCGAGGCGCGGCAACCGTCTCCCTGCCATGGGATGAACGCCGCCGGGCTGGGGTGCAGGGCGACGCTATCTTGTTCAGGATCATGCACCTGCTGGGAGCGCCGCTGACCGCATATGCGCGCATGGGAGGCCGGCTACAGTAATCACTCACCTTTAAGAAAACCCGGCGATAAGAAACCAGCCAGCTTTTTGGGGGGTGGGGGGGTACCGAAGTTGTCTTGAAAAGCTGGCTGGTTTTTTTGAGCTATGGAATCCTCGAAAATAAGAAATATGGGTGCTGGCGCCGCAGGCGGAAATTTTTGAAAATGTCGCCTTTTTAAGTGTGTATCATTGGACTTTTAAGAGAATTGCTGGCTGATTGAAAGAAAATACTTGCTAATTCTTACCGATTCCATAGGACGCTGGCGCTGGCGGGGGGGGTACGCAAGTTGGTGGAATTAGCTGGCTGACCCCAAATCTCCGGTTTTCTTAAAAATTGGTGATTCTTTATCATCGAATTCCCATATGCGAAGGTCCTTGCATACTACCTGGTGATAGACACCGAGAGCCAGCATACGGTGTGCCGTTTGGCCAGTTTGCGAGCGTACCGTCAGGTAGAAGATGCATATATGGAGAACCAAGGAATCACTGTGCTCGCCAGAAATGATTACGTAGAGCTGCTACTCAGCTATTGCCATGCGCGCTCATCGGAACGAAGGCATTATTCGTTGAAACAAAGAATAAAGACACGGGCGACAACCTCTACCATGCGGTGCACCTGCTGCGTGAGATCCAAGGCATTCATTGATCCCCTTCCGCGCTTCGTTCAGGTAATAAGAATGCGAAATTTCCTGTGGTGTCGTACGTGCCATTTTCTCATAGGCTGCTCGAAAAAGTCACAAGCGGCAAGGGGTGTAAGTTACTGAGAATCTGGGGTGGGATGCGCAGCTTCCAGGCCTTCTCTCAACTGCAACAGCGAGCAGTCCCCGACGTTCCCAACGGTGCTGCAGATCTATCTACCGCAGCAGAATCATTCGCCTGTCACTCTGCACGTGTATGTCACCAAGCCACGTGGGTTATACTAGATAGATAGATAGATAGTTAACTGGAAGCTGGATGGAATGGGTAGCATCCCATAGTAGTGTACGTGCCCAGCTGCTGACTGCTTGATTGAAGGGTTTTAGGGTTCAGGGTTTAGACCCTAAATATGGAATCAGTCACAATGTTACATTTGTAAATATCTGTGCGATGGGAAGCATTGTCCTGCCTACACGTGTCTTCTTAACAGCCAATTACGTGCATGCATGTGTATACAATCTTTAAATATCCAGCATATAGCTTTCTTACACGTGTGCATATCTCCTACATTCCAGCCAATCACGTGCTTACATTTGGATAAGATTCTTCAGTTTTCTTAAGTTTCCTTAAGTGGCATTGGGTATGGAAGTTATAGGGTTAAACCGGGTTTTGCCATGTGGACAATATCCTCCTACCAAGAAGCTTCCACGTACTTACATTTTCTTAAGTTCTCTTAAGTATAATTCTTAAGTATACTGTCGGCCAATAGCTAACTGCCCCGATTTAAATATGCATAGTCTGGGTTTATATCGAAAACTTAAGAAAACTTAAGAAAAACTTAAGAAAACTTAAGAAAACTTAAGAAAGTACTTGCGGAAGTGTAGAGGTGTCAAGTGCTATTTAGCGCGATATGCAGGCTACGGCCCTGAACATGACACCTGGGTCAGAGCCACAGAGCTGACCAATGCAGCAGACATAATAGCTGCCTATGAAGGCTAACAATATATTAAGCCTATTGCCCTTACTTCTTGTAATATATACTAATACATGTCGATCATCTATATACCCTGCTCTTAATGTTGTATCATTATGTTGTATCATTATGTTGTATCAGGAGCAGGAAATTGATCCTTCCTTGCTGAGGTGTAGTGAGCCTTGTACCAATTCATACGCGATACCCTTGCACAGATACGCATACATGCGGGTACCATATCTGTGGATAATAAAAAGCTGCTATACTGCCTTTGCCAGACCGTGGTTTGTCATTCGGATCTTTGGCCAATCATTCTGAACTGCCGGAATGTTCTGAGGTAGATGGAGTTGTGATCCTGAATTGTGTTTTGACACACATGACTAAACAAATTCACATTAGTACGTTGTCGAATCCATCTATGAAATGTTCGTCAGAGCGCGCGTACCGGACCGAAAAAGGAGTTTGGCAGATCGGGTGAGGATTTAAAGTGGACTCATAGAGACCCTCCGATATCTCGTTAAGCAGAGCCTTCTCCGACTGCATTAAAAATCTTATCCATTCCACCGTTGATCCTCCATAGCAGTTCCAAGAGGGGAGGAAGGGGTGGATGCACCATATCGCCGTGCATCGTTCGTTAAATCGTCGATAGCATCGTTCGTTAAATCGTCGACGGCAAGCGCTATATCTCTCCGCAACGTAAACCTCGGAAGATACCCTGAGCGTCACTCTGAAATACGAAACGCCAAAGCAATCAAGGGGGCTACATCCTGTAGGGCTATATGCCTAAGGCGAGGGTTTAAAGTGGACTCAGTTCCCCCCGATATCCTAAAACACCTTGAGGGACGCCTCATCGGTGTAAGAAGACAGGCCAGTTCATCAACAAAGACATCAAAGGCATATATAAAAGGTATGCACCCTATATTGGGAGGTCACAACACTTCTAAGAGGGGAGATCTGTCAGGAATATGACCGATGCCATATGTGTCATACATGTCATACCATGTCATGTCATGGCATGTGTCATAATGACATACATTCGTCAAGTATTGTCAGTACGGTCGACTATGGCATGTACAATCATAATGTCTGTCATCCACCTAAGGTGAGTGACATCTGTCATCGAGAGGCCAAGTATATATATGGCATCGAGATGGCGAAGCAAGACAAGTTCTTGAAGAACCGAAGTGTCCTGATAAGACGCGTCTTCGCTTCAAGCATGCACTAAACAGCATGCGAGCATCAATGGCTATATCGACCAGCCGATGCGGGAAGTTCACCTAGTGCTCTCGGGTTCACAACCCGATGGTGGTAACGCATGAGATGCGTGAGAGCATTAGAGATATGAGGAGCATTGGGCTCAAGCAAGCACTTCTGGTCAACAGACTGTTGCACTCATAACCCACCAGCATATTGCGTTTTGCTGTTACCGTTCAATAACAGCAGCGTCACACATATTGTTCGCATATAACCGTGACAAGTAGGGAGTTTGTTGCTTCGTTTCACCACTAGCTCCGGTCACCACCCTAGGTGGTGTGCTGGATTTGACAATGTGACAACCGAAACTGTCACATGTCACTTCCTATAGTAGGCTGGGTGACCGTCACCAGTAGACGGGAAACACCCGTTAGGTATTTATGGTATCTCTACTTTTATCAATCACACTTTAACCGCTCTGATATCGTAACCCTCAACTCGGGGTTTATCTCTCCAGCTAGATATATATTACAGCGGAACTATATATCCGACAAAAACAGCGATGTTGTCGGTGGAATACGTGAAGGCATAGGAAAGCTGCTCGAGATACTCCTCCTCCCTACCCTCCTCCACCGGGGTAGAGGTAAGGACTGACGGGTCGTTGAAGAAATCGGACGGCAATGGCGACGGCCGCAGTGACGATGGACGCGAACGCAAAGATGCAGTCGACACAATCCTCCTCGGGCGTGTCGGACCCGGCGTAGTACCGCCGGAATCCACGGGTGACGGTGAGGGCGTGGCACTAGCCCGCCTTGCTGAACAGAGGGCCTCAGCGAGCCCGAGTTGGCGCTGTTGTGACATGTCCGGTAGAAAATAATCCAGAATGTACGAAAGCTGACGGATACGGAGCGCGGAATACCAATCACAGTCGGTAGGTAAGCCACGAATGACGGAAGCGGCAAAAAGAACGGAGACGGAAGGGGATTTACCGCCTTTTACGACGGTGCAGATCAAGCTGCGATAACAACGGAAAGTTGACGGTAAATAGAATCGGGAAAACCGAAGCGAGCCGAATCTACCGGAATCACCACTCGCGTGAAGTGGGACCGATAACCTGATGAAACAGGTGAATGTATATATATATTTGTGGGGATATATAGGTATTTCACTACAACAGGAACAGAGAAAAACAATGCTGGTGAGACCGGATGATAACTGAACTGAAAGAAAGGTTACGGGAGTGAGCTTTCTAGCAGGTCGGTGTCAGACGGTGACACACGACCAGTGACACACGCAGCAAGGGGTGATACTAGGAGAAGCTGGACCCCCATACAGTGAGGGGGGATTTCAGCTTCCCCGTGAGGGTGAACAACGGAGAGACTGCCCCCTCCCCCAAGCGTGGGGGGTGGGGGGGAATCAGTGCTCCCGTGAATTATTACCAATTCGCGTAATTTCTCACAGGTACATTGAGGTTGTTTATTTGGTGTCTCGGCGAAACATTTTGCATGAGTGACGTGATTTTTAAGGATGTCCATCGTGTGGTGATGAGCCGTAAAGGGAACTCGAATTGATTCAAATATTTTCTCGGTCACTACCTTTGGAAGGTCTGATTGTCGAAACATTTTTGCGAGGATATTTTTAATTTGCTTGGGCCCAACATTAGGATGAAAGGGTATTTTAAAGGTGATTTTTTGGAAAGGTTGAAATTTTGGATTTCTTCTTGATCGCCGATAGAATAGAGCTCTACGGCCTCTCGCGAGACCTTTGAGGTTTTTATTTTCCAGTTCCTTAGATTGAACATATAATCTTAATAACGTTATTTCGGCTTGTAGTAGATCTCGTTTATGGGCAGTTGAATGTTGCGCGATGTATTTCAGAAATATCAAATCTGCTTTTGATGTTGCGAATTTATGGCTTGGCGTGTTTACCATTCTTTCTTGAAAAGTTGTACTTTGAGTAATGTGTGTATATTTGTTAATTTCTGTGATTGGGATTTTTTCATTTTCTGGGGTTGTGAGAATCATGTTCCCAAATTCTTTATATATGGCGTGGAAATCAGTAACCTCTATATCCTCTTTATGTGACACAGTTATTACAGTATCTTCATCTTGTCAAAGTATAGAACGCTCGCTCGTGCAAATAGCAAATACTGGTATAAACGACATATCAATACTGACCGCACGCACATGATCGTTCATTAGTGCGAATATCAACTTCTGGTATAATGCCAAATCAACGCGCACCGAAACGAAATTATAGAGACGAGTTTCATTATAATAAAGGAGGAGGAAGAGGTGGAGCGACATTTGGTCAGGTATTAGTGAGTTTCCCGCAAATTTCGGCAGCCAATTCTTTCGCTAGTCCGACGTCAGAAGATGCCGCATTTTTCGGGGACACGTCGGTCCACGTCGGCTCAGCTGCCGATTTGCTCAATTCGCTCGTTCGAATTCGCTCGAATTCGTTCAAGAAAGGCCAAATTCGATCGAAATGAAAACTCAATTCGGCAGCGGCTCAATTCGCTCGGCTGACTGTACAACATGAATATTCGATTCAGGCCCAACCAAAATTAGAGCTCGCAGACTTCACCAGTAACATCGGACGTTTGCAACAAGATGGACATTTTATGCCCACGTCAGACTAGCGAAAGAATTGGCTGCCGAATTATGCGGGAAACTCTCTATTACCGTATTTAAATATACCACATTTGGGATGTCAATCATGCATGCATCGTTCATGTTACACTGTTGAATTTTAATTTCATCATGATCTGCTAACATCTTACCCAGGAAGAATGCATTTCTATAATTACCAATAACAACAGTTAGAGAGAACTCCTTTTCCCTATCCAGACATGTCATATGCCGTAATAGGGTCATCAATGAGTTTGATTTCATGTTACTTGTGTCTATTACCCGAAGGTTGGGTGTGCCCAACTTAAGAGCCATTTAAGTTGGGTGCACCCAACTTACCCTTTGGTGGGATTATTGGGAGTTGTCGTTACCGGATTCTGGTTTTTATTAGCTCAAACTGAAGGGGAAGATGTTGCTGGAAATGACAGCCTGACTAGTTCGTACAATCAGGTGTCATATCCAGTGTGTCATTCTCGGTGTACAGCTAGTGACCTAGACTCAGTATTTATGTCCATCTATACGAGTCTAGTGATCCGTTTGTTCACCGTCGGCTGCGGATCCCCGCTGCCTGTTTCAGCTGTTTCTAGCAGGTTATGGACCCTTTCACGCTTGCGTGAACTGATTTTTGGCGTTGGATTTTATTTCTTTATTGCTCTATCTTCACATTGAGCGTGCCCTTCCCTCTTGGGGCACTAGGAATCTGATTCCCGTCTCTCGCTTAGATTCAGTTGGTTTCGGCTTTGGGCAGTTACGGCGAGGTGGTGCTCCGCGATTTCTCTTGAGTGGATTTCTTATTCGTATTCGCTTTCTTATATGGAGTTCACTCAGATTTCTTCGAGCGATGAGCTCACAGCTCTTCTGGCTTCCATTAATGGCAAGTTGGCGAACCTGGACTCGCTGAACCGCTCGCGCACTGTGTCGCTCATTTCTTCTATGGCTCGCGCTCTATCGCACTTTCGGAGCTCAGATCTTTCGGCCGCATCGTCGGAGGTTTCATCACCTATTATTTTGCAGGTAGTTATCTCTGACAGTGGCACAGTGATGGGTGGTGCTCAGACCGGCGGGTCTCATTTCATGTGTTCCGGGAAATCAGCGGTTTCGTTTTGTGAGATGGGAGTTGGCGACGAGCCCGCGATTTTGGGTGTCCGGTCAGTTCATTCCCAGGTTACCACCACTAGACCCTCCCCTAGTATCCCTGGGGCGAGTAGCGCGCACGCACAGGCCCCTCCTGTGAGTCGCGAAGTTCATTATATTCATGCGCCCCCTACTGTGACGCCTCCCTATATGGGCTCTGGGGCGGTACGCACTTTTGAGGAGTTTGATTCTGATGAAGAGGAAGATGAATCGGAGTACCCTGTTGGGTATTTCGATGATTCTGAAGACAGTTTGGAAGAGGAAGACAGGGATTATAGCCACTTGGCCCCTCCGCTGTTTTCAGATTCTCGATTGGAACAGGGTTCTTCGCTGGACACAGGTCTCCAGCTGGAATCTTATGGCGGAGTTTTGCAACCCTCGATCGAGGAGGACTTTTTACCGCAGCGCGAGTTTTCTGTGGGCACAGTTTCATTCCGTGAGCCAGACACAAAAGAATTTGAAAACGATAATTTTCCGGAGGCAGCTTTCGCTGAAGGAGAAGAGCACAATGGTGATTATACCCCAGAGGAGTGGGCAGCCTGGGACGCGGGGGGCTACGAATCTCACGAGTATGGTGGTGCGTCAGGGGAGTTCGCTGAGCATTTTGACGAGTATGGTGACGACGAGTATGGTGACGACGAGTATTACTCCGATGATTATTGATTTCTTAGTTTGCATTGACCGGCGGGGCGTCACTTGGGGGCCAGCCACTTGCTGTAGTTGGGATTGGATATTACTTTAGCATCTTTTCTACTATCCTAGCCACTTGCGAGCAGCGTTTGTTTTCTTTATGGCACGTTATCCATGAGCGGAGATCCCCTTTCAAAGTGCAACAGACAGCAGAGCTACATCGACCGGCAGGATTTTCTTAGCTGCTTAATCCAACATGCAGACCGGCGGTTTCTCTTGCACGTTATTACCCAGCCACTTGCAGGCAAGGAGGATTAAGAGGTCGGAGAAGTATTGATTTTATCTCGTTGCTCACAACTCATCCTAGCATGTAGTTTATGCTTTAGCACTCAACCACATCTTGAGACCTAGCTAGCTCCTAGAGTTGACCACTTACATTTTTTTCAGTAAACTCTAGTAGCTAGGGCGGTGTGCTGTCACAAGCTGTGCACCTCAAATGAGGTGGTGTGCTGGAAATGACAGCCTGACTAGTTCGTACAGTCAGGTGTCATATCCAGTGTGTCATTCTCGGTTTACAGCTAGTGACCTAGACTCAGTATTTATGTCCATCTATACGAGTCTAGTGATCCGTTTGTTCACCGTCGGCTGCGGATCCCCACTGCCTGTTTCAGCTGTTTCTAGCAGATGTCCTCTTTTACACACACATCTGCACTATTGAGTGAATCAAGCTTATCCGTGAGCAATTTTGGGGAGTATGCGAGGGGGTAGGAAAAATTGTAAAATTTCCAAGTGATTTTGGGGTGTGAGATATATAGCTACGGGTATATATCGGGTTACAGTCATAATGCTTTCACTTTCGGTGTTTGTATAAGTGTAGATAAACATAAGTTAGTCTCGGCTTTATGCCGGAAACCTTAAACCTGTGGCACCCGTACTGTACTGAGTACGAGTACAGATAACAGGAAGTGACACACGGTGTGTCACATCCAGCACACCACCCTGGACTATCACGGAGGAAGAGTTAGGGTGGAGCAGGGTTGTTGCAGTCTGAAAACACACCATCTCAAGCGGTGGAAACACTTTCTAGAGGGGGCCTGTGCTCTTGGCCAGGGCGGTCCCAAATCTCTAGCTAGCTGGCACACAGGAAGGCATCTTGGCCCAATACTGATCTAGCAAGCTACTAGCCAACTTCAAAACAACACTAGCCACTTTGAAAGTGGTCCACAAAGCAGAGTTCACTGTACAAGTTGGTGTTGTCAATCCCAAAGTCCAAATTGAAGACGTCAAAAGTGTCAAAGTTCAGAGAACCAGAGTCCAGATTGAAGTTGTCGTCGGGGTCAGCGGGTCCAGAGTCCAGAAAGGGGAAGTCAGTGAAGAAGTCCATTGCACAACCCCGACAGTCAGGGTCAGAGTACTGCCCGTATACCACCGCCCGTGGAGCAATCTCCACGCCACAAAGTGCAGAGGCGGTGACGGTGTCGAGCAGAGCCATGCTCAAACACATGAACAGAGACGGCAGCGCTGCTGCCGTGAGAAACTTGCCAATCGACGGTGTCCGGACATCACCAACCCGCGGAGCGGGTGGCGGCACGTCCACATGCAATTCCTCGCCGTCAGACTCCGAGTCAGCCACGCTAGCTGAATCATGCGTGGAATAAATGTACGGAGGCAGGGGGTTGAAGGAATTAGCTGAAACCTGCGGGTCGGGCTCAAAGAAGCCCAATTTCATAGACATGCCGTCCATAAAGGACTGCTCGAAGGGGGGCTCGCTGTCGATGAACTGCTTCGGTAAGATTAGCGCGTTCTCGTCGCTCTCGATGGCTACTATCCTTAATCCAGATCCTCCCACAAGAATCTAGCGCAAATGGGCATGGCGACCTTGTATGCCGTATATAGTGGCCCGGCATATGCTTTGGGGCAATATTTATGAACCTTTTGAATTATCTATAACATTTCTTTGCTTGAAATGTCGATGGTTTGACCTTTAATCTTAGCGTGGTTTGGGTGGGTGCTTTCACAGAATTTTAATCAAAATGCTAGATCCTACCACAAGGATCTAGGGTACCGACAACTCTGGGCCTTGCTACACGAGCTCGGGTTGGTGCGTATGTTGTTAACCCTCGAGAATATGACCAAAACTAATTTCGTAAGCCCTTTAATATCATACTAGCCGGATTAATCGCCGCATATGCGCATGCCATGGTGTAGTACCGTCGAAATTCAATATTTCCATCATTATCAGGGTCTGAAAATCGTATTCTAGAACCTCTAGCGGTAGTTCTAACCGTTCAAAAAATCCCCCAAAAATCCCAAGGAGACTTTGAAGTCATTATAAAGTACTGAAGTGCTCACCAAGGCAAAGATCTAGCCTTAAAGCTTAAAATGTACCAAGAGTCACGCCCAAAATGCGAAATTATCCCCATACTTAAGGAATGTGTATATCTTACCCATGTGACCGCGTTCGTGTGATGTGTACAATATACATTATCCAAGTCGTATTTTGACCCAAACATGATTAATATACATGCATACCTTGAGATATATCATGTCTATGGTGGCAAATGATCGATATACGATTGGCAAAAAATTATGGAAGATACACCCCGCTTTTGAAGCTTTAAAAGGCGTAGCAGTTCAAAATTTGGTTGGGGCATGCTATAAATGCATTAGCTAGGAGTATATATGATGGATTCTCGTCAAACCACGCACCATACTACTTAGTATAGGTCCCATGTGGAAAGTATTCCTTGGTGTTGACTTGTAGAAAGCTCGTGGGGCGCCTAAATAAATTATTGATAAAGTGATCCTTGTGGGAGGATTCTAGGTCCTCCCACAAGGATCTCGGGATAGTAGCCATCGATTGCCACTTGCGGCTCAGGCTCCACGATGTCCTCGTCGATCACGGCGGGCGTGGCTGAGCCGAAATGAACCATGGGAAAATGTTGCGGGGCCGACTCAGCACCACCGGCTACCTGCTTCAGCTCACGGAGAGCCGCGCGCGCCTCGTGCACGCGGGTAGCAAGGAGAGGGGGCGGAGAAGGGATTAAGCCCGCGTACTGTGCCCGAAGGCCGATGTTGTTGTCGTCGGCGAAGGTAAAAGGCTCCTCGTCGTGACGAACAACGGGTTGATCATGTAGTCCACAAAGTCGAGCGAAGGTGGCGTCGTCCTGGGCGTCGAAGGCGGTCTGGAACGCGGACACAATCTCGTCGTTCTCGTCGGCGGTCACCAAGTCGCACTCCGCGCACGCCATGTCGTCCGTGGGGCAATTCGCGGAGTCGTGGTAGTGTCCAGGAGGACAACGCGCACACTCAGGGATGAAGACGGAGGAGGCCACGTGAAACGAGATGTTGTGGGCGGCACTCTTTTTGTAGGTGTCTTGCCGCCAATTGCCGCCGCCCTTGAGCGGGTGCGCGGCAAAGCGAAAATGTTTGCGCCCGTAGGCGCCAACGCGATTGTCTCGTCCATGAAACTTCCCATCGTCCCTCCTGTTGCGCTCATCCCGCCAACGTGAGGGTGGGAAAGAGACACCACGCTTACCGTCACGTTGAAGGTGGCGACGGGAAGAATCCACAAAGCCCGAAAGGGGCTCGTCGCTCTTTGTGACGGAGTCCTTGAGCGTCATGAGAGTCGAAGTGGCTGCCTCCAATTGCTTCTCGAACTCCATGATGAGGTCCTTCACGTTCACGTCACCAGAGTAAAGCAAAGCCGGGGAAGTCGGAAGTGACGGTGTAAGCTGCTTCACGCGGCCAGCACCGTTCTCACTCTCCCAAATCTCGAGGATGTGGGCGTAGACGTCCTCGAGGTCGACCTTGGCCAAGTCCACGTCGAGCCGAAGTGGAGTGGTGACCTTGTCGTACATGATGGGGTCGAGGGACGCGAGGAGCTGCTTCTTGGCCATCATGTCGTCGAGCGGACTAGAGGGCGAGTTGCGGATAGCCGTTAAGCAGGCGTCGAAGTCTTGAATTAGCGGATCGGGGTCGAGCTTGGAGTCGAAGTAGATGGCACAAAGCTCCTCGTAGTTCCCAAGGGGTCGGAGAACACGAGGAAGCAGCCGCTTCGTGACTTCCAGCAAGGCCCGCTTCCCATCTCGCGGGGAAGCGCGTCCAGAAGCGTCCACCCAACGCCTGGCGGGTGAGTGCGGCTTCGTTAAAGATGTCAACGTCGTGAAGAGAATGGCGTTGTAGACGTTGTTGACCTCCTTGGTGGCATCCGCCAAGTCGAAGAGGGTGTCGTTGGCGGGGTCCTTCAGCTCAAATGCCGACTGTAACGATGTCACCAACGACGTCCATAGCACGTTGCGGTCCGATTCGTCACCTCGGAATGACGCATCTTTGGTGCCAAGAGCGTCTCGAGACGTCCTCTTAATCAAATCCACGTCCCACGAGGAATTTTGAACGGCCACGGCACGTGTCCGCTCAGGGGCCGTCAAAGTTGCTGCTGGAGATGCAGGTGTCGGCCGATAGCGCATCCCAACGTCTCGGGAAAAAATTGTGTCTAGTCGAATTCGGTTGTGAGCCCCCATGGGAGGCGTAGCGTGCGAAGAAACACTCATGATAAAAATCCTATAGGTGGGTACGTCGGGGTAAGGTGGCGATGGCGCGGAGAGGAGGAACTCGCGGAAATGGTGATGGCAAAAGCAGTCAAAACGTCCGTAACTGTGAAATCCCAATTGTAGAAATGTGGAAGTCGAAGTACACGTTGCGCAAGAAGTCCGCGACAAGCAAGGAGTGATCAATTCCAGTCAAAACGAAAATCCCGCGGACATCCAGAAAATCACGTAGGGTACGCTGCAGCGATAAACACAATTACTCCGTAACGACGCGTGCCTCAACCGCGAATCCTCGTAGCGCAACCATCAAATGGGGCCCCCAACGCCCCACCAAGCGGAGGCGTTTCGGCCAATCATGTTACCAAAAGTAGTGGAAGGTGCCTGGCGCACCATAACCTGTGAGATATATAGCTACGGGTATATATCGGGTTACAATCAGAATGCTTTCACTTTCGGTGTTTGCATAAGTGTAGATAAACATAAGTTAGTCTCGGCTTTATTATGCCGGAAACCCTAAACCTGTGCGACACCCGTACTGTACTGACATAGTACTAGTGGCTACTGCCCAGTGGTACTAGTCATAGTACCAGAATCGAATCTGGTACTATCACAAGTACCAAAACGCTAGATTTTTTTTTGATGTCCTCCTCCATCCTGATGGTGATATCCATGATATACCATTACCTTAACAACCCAAACTGAGTTGTATTATGCCCCATTGGTCCATAGGTTACGTGTAGCCCTCCCAGTGGATGCATATTGCCAACAAGGTGGAGTTTTGTGTTACACAATGGTGTCTCACTTGTCTTCGAAATCATGGCGCTACTTTCGGATTTCTTTTTGAACAGACTTGGGATTCTATTCAACCCAGCGATGGCTCAAATTGAAGCTGTATAACATGGCCAATGGTGGATGTGAGCATGGGGCAGTTGGCATACTGCCCGTCGCTGAAACCGCGACATGCTAAACATCCCATCTCCACCAAATGGTCCAACTCAAGATTCCTTAAGTATGAGGGCTATCGTCGATTTTGGAGCCTAGTCGTGGCACTAAAGCTACGAAATAAGTATATTATAACGTCGGATCGCCTCACCAGCGTTTATGACATCAAAAGTAAACCCATATATCGATTTTTCAAGACCTTTACATGCATGAGAAGTTGCCGTACTTGGACTCTACACATGGAACTTAAGTACGAAACCGCTCCCGATATCACTACAAAAAATGCTGAGAGGCCATTTTATCACACCCTTGGGTGTTATCGAATCCCAATACTGGCGTTAAAGACGTTCAAATGGCACAACGCATGACGACCACTTAGGATACATCCCAATAATGAAATTTGACATCATGCATGCCACCTCGTGGCCACATAGCGTGCCCTTTTAAGTCACCGCGCGCTTGGTACTTGTGACAGTACCAGAAAATTTAATTAATTTTATGGCGTTACACCCCCCAAAAGCACACCGCACATACACATACCTAAAGTTCACGAGAGTACATTTCAGCATCAATAATAATTCAAAAGGGTCCTAAATGATTTTTCAAAACCTTCATGGGACTCATACACCCCATCTAGTGCCCATAATAAAGCATACATTTTGGTACTTGTGACAGTACCATACCACCGGGCAGTAGCCACTAGTACAGATAACAGGAAGTGACACACGGTGTGTCACATCCAGCATGGGGGTTCACCTACGCATGCTACTTCAACCGAGGTTTTGAGGTTCAAGATGACCTCCGATGAAACTTTTGACAAGATAATGCAGAAAGAGCAACTCAAGAACTTGACGACACATACAGGTCTCCGAATTTTCAAACGACCTTCGAGTGTCACGGGGAGTCCCTTATATTACCCACGTTCTTAGGTATTGTGCACCCAACCTAAGGGAAATCCGGAATATTTCAGCACATACCCTACTGAAACGGCCTCATTATATCCCGCAATCTTGGATTATAGAGGTAATAATAATAATAATAATAATAATAATAAAACATTTACGCTAGCAAAGGGGACAAAGTCCTGAGAGTGCGGTATCCCTGCAAAGCAGGCTAGTGAAAACACCAGGGGCTACTCCCTCTGCTATAGCGCGCCCACAAAGGGGCTCAGCCCACTTTTCAGCAGGGTGACATCTAGAGAAAAAGCTAAGTGCTAGGCAAAAAACTCTAGAGGATGGAGAAGCAGCCATGGCCGGGTGAGTGGAGGGGTGGCTGCATCTGAGCGGTGGGGAGGGAAGTCGAAGAATTAAGGGGGTATTTGGTATAGTAGAGGTATAATGCATATCCATTGTTCAATAATAATAATAATAAAACATTTACGCTAGCAAAGGGGACAAAGTCCTGAGAGTGCGGTATCCCTGCAAAGCAGGCTAGTGAAAACACCAGGGGCTACTCCCTCTGCTATAGCGCGCCCACAAAGGGGCTCGACCCACTTTTCAGCAGGGTGACATCTAGAGAAAAGGCTAAGTGCTAGGCAAAAAACTCTAGAAGATGGAGAAGCAGCCATGGCCGGGTGAGTGGAGGGGTGGCTGAATCTGGGCGGTGGGAGTAGTCGGAGGGTTTTTGGAGACGTTGAGGAAGGGGGTCGTGGTGGGCGGGGGAGAGGGGGGTGGCGGGGGAGGGGAGGGGGGGGACGGCCCCTCCCCTTGGGGACACGGGACCATCTTTTATTGCAAATTTTTGAGAATTATTGCAGGAGGGTTTGAAGAAAGTCGTTTGATTGTTGCACAGCTTCTGTTTCTGTCATGGCTTCACTGCTCGAGATGTCAACTGTATGCGGGTCAGTGTTTAAGGTGGTGGTGGTGTTTAACAGAAACACGTCTCGCCTATTTTTGGTGTGTTGTCTACAAATTCTTGATAGTTTTTTAAGAAGAGGTTTAATCTTGCCACGGGGAACACCTATCGTGTTGAGGACAGTACCAAAAAGAGGAGGGAGGTATCCCATGAGTGTGAGAACTTTGGGCCATTTAACGGTGTTTATGAAGGGCTTGGAATTTGCGTTGGTGATTGTCGTGTCGTGGTGACCACCATAATAAGGCTCAATATCACTCTGATGATAAGGAGGGTCTTGAGTGGGCCATGGGCAAAGCGAAGAAGGAAGTACTTTGACGCTTTCGTTCAGAACTTCATCCCAAATATCAGAGCTGACTCCTGTGTATTCTAGCCTCTTCTTCGTGACTCTGGACTTAGGAAGGACGTTGAGGAACCATCTGGCAATCTTTTTCTGTGTAGGCCTCCAGTCAAAGACTGGTTGAGTATCACTGGGTGCACTGTCTATAGCTATGATAACAACATCCGAAAAGTAATCCTTATAGCATCCACCACCTGGGAGAACGTAGGGGTCATCACCCGTCCAATATCCATGTGGGATAAATGGAATAGTGTTATGCGGGAATCTGAAAACAAGTTTAAAACCTTTGTCGAACCATCTTTTTTGGTTTTTGGGAGACAGCGGAAGAATCCATGTTCCTGAAAATCCGGGGACGGTGTTGGCCGCTTTATGTCCCATTTCCAAGGTAGTCATAACCGCCGATGATTTGCCCTTTTCTTTCCCATCAAAGGGGGGATTTCCATAAACGATTCTGCCGATGCCTGTTATCGGATCCACGTAGGCATCCCAAGCGAGACCATCAAAGCCAATTTTCCCATGATGGCAAAAGGGCCTGAGAGCTTTCTTCATTCTTGTGGTGGGTATGCATCTTCTCGAGTGAATTCTAGGGTGGGCATTTAGTGGGTTGGAGAAAAGTTCACAGCCGTTTTTGTCAAGGTTCCTGTCATCCACCAAAATATCTAAGAGGCTTCTTCTGATTGCGTAGCAGTTTTTAGGATCCCCCGATTCAAACTTACATGCATTGAGTGCTTCGTGAATATCGTGTGCCCTATTCGAGTACTCCGCAAGTGAGCATGGAACTGCTTTGTTGGAAAGGCGGTGCCAGGCTAAAAGTTTCCAAAACTCTTTCTTCTGGACATATTGGAGTTCGGGATATTTAATTGTCCCCGTGACATGGTCCACTTCAGGTTTAGCGGTCACAGCAATGGTATTCTTTTTTGAACTTGATGGTCGGTACATGCTAGCTTCCGGGAGAGCGCGTAAGTATAATTCCTCCTTCATTTCCTGTCTTAGGTCAGCAAGTGGAAAAAGTTTCGATGGCTCTGTTTTGATGTATGTGGTACCTTTTCCAGGGTTTAGTAGTTTGGGCTTTTCTGAGATTTCTTCAGCAATGATTTTCCTTAGTTCGCCATCTTGGGTTGTTCTAAGACTATGCAAACTATTATTATGTCCTGAGCATTCAAGTTGGATGTGTTCGAAGGTGCATTTTGTATTCTGTTGGCAGTAGGGGCAGTTTTCAGTCCCGATTTTCCCCAGTTTAAATAAACGTGCTGGAGAGGCTTGGAGACCCAGGAGTTCTCTGCTTCTAGAAGCGGTGAAAGCTTTAGGTGTTATTTTGGAAATATCTTTATTGGGGGCGGTGTTATTCTCGTTGAGCATTCTCAAGTACTTCCCTTGAGACTGTAGAGATCTCCAATTATGATAGTGTGAGAGACGTTGAATTCTTCTAATGTGACTACGGATATCGCATAAAATAGGGACCTCAAAAAAGAATAACGAGAAGGGCAGTTTCTCAGCAGGGTCGTAGCGGGAGATGTCTGAGCAACCCCCTCTGAATGAGGCTCTTTTAGCAGTACGGTCCACTCTGTCATGGACTTTGTCGTTATTGTGACCCCTAATCCATTTAAGGATGATTTTACTGTGGTCTCCTTCACTGTAGAAACCAAGTTCTTCTAACAGTAGGCGACCAGCCTGCACATCTCTGTGGTTAGCTTCACGTAGTTTGTCCCGAGCACTCATGGTTCTGCCATCCTTTGTTACAGCAGATATTGCGGCCATGGAGTCAATGGCATGTACCATTGGAGTCATGGATTTGAGGAGTTTCTCTTTTTGTTCTGTGAGTAAGAATCGCAGTCCCGCAATTTCAGCAGATGTGCTACTCGGGTTTTGGATATTTTTCTTGATAGGAAGCCCAGGTGCGGCGAAAGTTCTTGAGGGGGGATATTCATCTTCCGAACAAGTGGCATTCCGTTGTCAAAGTTTTTTATGGCATATGCTGCACCACTGCATGCTGATTTTTTGCCAGCAAATAGAGAACCATCGCTTGCCATATCATAATCCTCCATTTGTTTACTCTTTTCAGCGTTGGGGGTAGATTCTTCTTCTGAGTCGCTAGGGCAGCTATATTCACTTTCTTCTTCCGCACTTTTGTTTTTCATTCTGGCAATAATGGTCTCATACTGTCTGTCTGAGATGTAATCATAGTATGAGTTAATATCACTGACTTTAGCAAGGACGGAAGAGGGCGGGTCCATATGGTCATTATATTCGAAAATAGAACCTGCTGGAATTAGGATGCAACCGTCATTGGTGATGCTATATTCAAAGTCGTATTGAAAACTGTTGGTTCCTTCCATTCTGACAAAGGCATTAGGGTTTATGGCATTGTTACTGTATTCTGTATATTGTATTGACATGGCCTCTAAGTCAATATTGGTAATGTGAATAAGAGAGATGGAATCTTGGTCACCATTTCCTTTCCAATGAAACTCACCCGTGTCGGGGGGTACTATGTTGTCTCTATATTGTTTCTTGACATATCTGGCCTGTGGGTCCAAATCTGCAGGGTTTTGAAGCATTTCCTTTTCGATTTCGGTAAGCCATCCAGGGGGTCTATTACCGTTCAGCCTAAAAAAGCCTTTGCTTTCTTGCCAGCTTTTTAACATTCCACCGCAGGGAGTCAGAAAGGAACCTGTGTGCTTGAGGTTATATTTTTGAATTGCGGAGGTTACATTCCTCGACATGTAGAGTTGTCTAGGAAGGGTGGTAATTAATGTGGTTTCACCCGCTTCATTTTCAGGGTAATTTTTAGAGTCGATAGCGTATCCAAGTTTTGCCATAATGTGACCTGTACGCCTGAACCAGTTAAAGCGTTTGTCTTTTGTGTGACTGTAGGTTGCATAGTGTGATAAGGGGAAGCCCGGGATGGCATTTTTACTCATTTCGTTGTTCATGTTTTGAATTATTATTCTAAGCCATAGATTACTGTTTCTACGGTATAGTGAGATGAGGTGGGGATCAGTGATGCGGTCCGTGTGGTTGTGTTGCCAATATCCGTGTTCATCTGCAGAACACAGGGTGTTCATAGTTTCAGTAATACACGACGCGGTTACAATATCGTAGACACTATCAATACCGTACCCGCCCTGGCAGACTGCTGTCCAGATTATTTGGTGATTAGTGTCCACTGGGCAGCCCAGGTATTTGATTATAAACGAAGCTATCATTTTGTCCAATTCAATTGCGACATTCTTTGAGGAGTTGGCAATTGCTGAGGTAACTTTAAGGGGGTACGCCATCCTCGGAACTACAACCGCATTTATAACATATCTTAGCTGGTGTAGAGTCATGTGTTGCAGTTGTATGGATATTAGAGTAGATTTAAGTCTGTCGATAAGGATTTCCGCCTGTTTGTCCCATTCCCCATTTAGTGCAAACCATACTCCGAGGTATCTGTTTACCTCTTTGCTGTTGGAGAATTCGAGAAAATCTGGTGACTCGGAGAGTGTCCATTTCGAATCAATGGAAGGACTTGAGTTCTTGGTATTGGGCTCCAGATGACCCCCTGAGATGAGTAAATCATCGGATGGGTCATATCGTGTTACCATTTTGCCCTGGGATTTGATGCGCTTTCTGTAAGAGTATTTGGATTTCTTAACATTGATGGGAATACCGATAAAGCTCATAAACTCATTAACTATACCTAGCATGTCTTGAACTTCGTCTTTAGTTTTCCCCACGAGAATGATGTCATCACAGAAGAACCGTGCAAAGATATTTAAAGGGGTGTCCTTTTCTATTAGGTTTTGGGAGGGAGGAATAACATTATTTCCTGGTTTGTCTGGTCTATGGCGTTCCGAGTTCAGTTCGTATCCATATGTGGTTCCTGTCGGGTTTGCACCGTTTGCTCTTTTTGCTAACCAAATTGCCAGAATGTCCATAATGGCTACAAACCTTAGTGGGCTCAAAACTTCTCCCTGAGGAACTCCACATTCGAGGGACCATTCATCCGTGAGGCCTTCTTCAGTAAGTACCATTCTAGAGGCATCATTGGTGATGTCTGAGATGATGTTAATTATTTGTGATGGGAGTCCTAACTTTCTGAGCGCTAAATTGCTCATCCAGAATTCGGCTCTGTCAAATGCTTGTTTGAGGTCCAGGTAAACTACGTGGAGGTCTTTGTCGTATCTATTGGCATCCGAAATTACTTCATTCAAAATTTGGAGTGAGTCATCTATGTTTTTATTCGGAAGAAAGGCATCTTGAATGGGAAAGAGAATGGGGTGGGTGTTGAGTATTGTTTTGAGACGGTTAGCAATTATTGTATTAAATAGTTTAAGACCCGTTTCCAACATTGTGAGGGGTCTGGAATTATCTATTGTACATGGTGCAGAGGGGTTTTTAGGGATTGGAAGGATGACTCCAGATTTTGCACTCTTTGGAAATCTCCCAGTTATAAGAATGTGATTAACAAGTGAGACAGTAACTTCTTGAAAATTCTCTGGGCCCTTGATCCACTGCGAGTATCTCATCCCTGAGGGTCCTGGTGCTGTAGAGATACCACAGTCCGAGTATGCTTGTTGAAGTTCTTTGTGCGTGATTTCTGTCAATAGACTCGCGGCGGCCGTATCGGGAATTTTAGGGCTATCCTTGAGAATGTCAGTAAGCCACTATGGGAGTTCATCTGGCTCATTCGGGTTAGTAGAAAATAATTTTTATTTTTGTATTCATCTAGTGTTGTGTTTAGTCTTTCTGTTTTTGTCTCAGGTATCTTTCCATCACTACCTGGGGTTGCGGCTGCACCTTTTTCAGTAGGTTTCATCTTTCGGTAAACGATATTTGACACGAAGTGGGAACTCCTTCCGCGCGATCGCGAGGTCAGACAGGATGTCATCATCATTTCACCGGAAATTTCCGGCGAAATTCACATTCGCGTTTCGTCACGTGTGTCGCTCGCGGGAAATCTGTTACATCGTACACCGAATTTTGAAGATTGTGTGTACATTCTGCAGGTTGCATGCTGTGTTGCATGCGGCTTTCACTCGAATTTCACTTGAATAAGCCGCCATCAGTGCATTACTGACTTCTTTCGCGACTTCCCTTTCTTTTTTCTTCTAGTCTACTGATGACAGGAGCCTCACTAGATCCTGATAAGTTCAGCGCGGCGTACCAGCAAAAACTAGCCAGCCGTATCCAACAAGGACTGGACGCGCATGGCTCGCCGCACACAGACATGTGCTTTGCGTGCAGGTGGGGCATGCGCGGGGAGCCCAAGGCGTCCAACATCCGACGCTGTAGGACGAAGCACCCAGTGGAAGACAACTGGTTCAACGTCATCTTCCCGCCTGGCTCCCTGGTGGAGTACGGAAAGGTGAAGAAGGGATCCGTAAACACGTTCGCCTGGTAAGCGCCTTCCCAATCTCAACGCTGTGTTGTTTTTCCGCGCATACAAATTGTTCATGTGCCTTTGTTTTTATGCGCAGGGTGCGTTCTAGAGATGCCGCGACGGGTCTCTACACCGTCGAAGAGGTGGACACCCAGCGCGTGTTCCACAGGGTGCCGTTGGAGTTTTACTTCAGCGGCAATCCTTCACACGTGGACGGATTCGTCCACTGTGGCAGCAGCGCCACAATGGACGAGTTGCGACAGCTGGAGGGCGTGAGCCTTCGGCGATTCCTCCCTGCAAGGCTGCACGCTGCTGCAGGTATGATCTTTACCTTTCGCGCATTCCTTCCACACGTTAGGCCCACGCAAACCTGTATCTCATACCAACCCCACCCTCCGCAGCTCAACAGGGCGCGGCAGCGGAGGGCGCGGCAGCGGAAAGCGCCCAGCCGGCGACTGGGAAACGGAAGCGCGCGGCGTCCGAACACAGCATCCCGAACGCCTGTCAGCGGCCTTCGTCTGCTGGTGCCTATTCCTTCCCCCCCCTCAGCGTATTCATGTTTCAGCACATGTCATGTTCACAACGTGCAGCATGCCAGCATGTTTCTGTGGCAGCATGCCAGCTGCTCGCATTCTGTCAACATGCGCCCTTTCCACATCCCAACCCCAGCAGCCCTCTTTCAACCCAATGCCTTGCACTTCCCCAGGTGGATTCACCATCGCCCACGCGGAGGAGCTGCTTCAGCTCCTGCTGCGAGATCCTGCAAGATCCGTGTCCGACTGCTTCAAGGACATTGGTTTTGAGGAGCCTCGCCGTCTTCAGGTTGGTGCCCTACCTGCACCCTGCAATCTGGCTTCCCCGAGAACCAAGCATGCAACCTGCCTTGTATTATATTATACATACATTATATTATACATATTCCGGTAAAAGGGGACTGATCCGTGAAGGCGGAGAAACCCGAGTAACCAGGTGGAATTAGTTGGCCCGTAAGACCTCTTGAAGGGGCCGGCGTCATCTCCACTAAGTGAATTATTAACTTC
>LGRX02005364.1:86880-98093 GCA_001247695.2 Cymbomonas tetramitiformis
TCATGGGCAGACTCTAAACTGGCGCAGAAGACCGAGTAGAGGCATCGGGCAGACTCTCGATTGGCGCAGAAGACCGAGCAGAGGCAGGGGCAGACTTTTAGTTCACAACATCGCAACGCTTCACATGCACTACGACGCATTTCGCTGCGACATGGTTCGTTGTCAGTCTTATCAGAGAGAGAGCTACCAAAGGCATCCCCTGGGGTGTCAGCGGCGGTTGCACGTTTATACCATGCCTATGCGGCCCTTGTCGACTCACAACCCCGGCACTCGCCTCTGCAGGGCCCCTGAAAGCACCGTCGAAAGCATGCGGCACGAGTGGAATGTAAGTCCCTTGTCTCGTCCTTCCCGGGTGAAGTCTGTGCTGCTTACACTCCCGTTTCTCCGTCACGATGTGCTTCGGTGCGTTATGCGATCTCGTGTGGTTGGCGCCTCACTTACGGCACTCGATGCTGTATCACCTTTGTGAAGGAATCAAAATAGCGGCAACCCCACTTGTGGCCTGCGTGACAAAAGGGGGGGGCATCAATAATAACTAGTTGAAGGGACTATCCATGGTCTGCCCTGTTTTCCCAGTCTTAGACGTGTGTGTTTGTGTTGTCCACGATGCTCTGCGATGGCCGAGAGGGGCCACTCGGGCCACGCCCTTTGAGACCTAAGCACACATCTTCAGGCCACCTTCGCAGCCAAACCAAACTCGAAGGACTCGCGCGAACCTAGATTGCCGCAGTCGCGAGGGCTTCATTGTCCCCTTTACAGTGTTCCTTGAGCCCATGTTGCTGGTTGTCCTTGTACAATCCTGTCAGGGTTTGCCTTCTCCAACCGCAGTAGGGCTCCCTTCAACCATCACTGCAGCCTTCGTTTCCTCTCATTCCATCGCTGGATACCTTTCCCTTGGACAGTCGTGAGCTTTCCTTCTGCAAAGATCTGCCGCAGCTCTTTTCCCTGCCGATGGTCCCTTTTGTGAAAAAAGGGTCTCTTTCCTCAAGCACTCGAGGATAACGTTTCTTCTCACCCTCCCAAACGAAGGCTGCTCACCTCCTTGCAGTGCTGTAAGGTTTGCCTTCAACCTCAACCGAAGTTCCCTAATCGCATACACAGCCTGTGTAATCCTCCACGCCCTCTGCTTCAGGGCTTGCAACGATGCTCCTCTGCTCTCAAGAAGCTATCCTGCAGCTTCCCTTCAGGAAACTCGGTTCCATTTTGTGCCTGCCTGTGATGTGCGACTTTGAAGAGGCGGTTACGGGGATGCAGAGGCTGGTGGGGGAGTCGGAGATGGACGTCCAAGCATTGGCAACGTGGGCGATGGAGATGGTGTGCACTCCCCCTCAGTTTCCGTTCCGCAGGTAACAGGTAACAGGTCGCCAGGGTAGCTTACCACAGGCGGCCACGCCTGAAACAGCCGCCTATGGATGACGCATGCTTGTATACCACACCCCTCTTTCACAATGCGATATCGTTAAGACGACTCAGCTTTGCGGCTCTGATTTTCCCGGTTCGATATGGACCGAGCGTGGTGAGGAATGGTCGGAACCGCGTTGTGCGCGCTGCCTGCTTATTCAACCTTTGTGGAGACCCGGGAACGAGGGCGCATGTGGCCGGAGGAGCGGCAGGCTCCGAAGAGCATCCACGACCTGAAGCCCATGGTGGTGCTCTGCCAAGCTGCGCTGAACTTCCTCATCTACCACAAGAGCGTCCTCGTGTCGCAGCGCCTCGAGCAGGAGAACACACGCCTGTATGCCGAGGCCGATAGGTTGGCGCGCGAGAACCTTGAGCTGGTGAGCTCCCCTCCTAACCCCTTGAGCTGGCGAGCTCCCCTCCTAACCCCTTGAGCTGGTGAGCTCCCCTCCTAGCCCCTTGAGGCTGGCGGGCTCCCTCCTAACCCCGAGCTGGAGAGCTCCTCCTAACTTGAGGACTCGCTCTCCCCCTTGGGCTGGCGAGGCTGCCCTCCTAACCCCTTGAGCCTGGCGAGGCTCCCTCCTAACCCTGGGCTGGCGGGCTCCTCCTAACCCAGCCGAGCTCCTCCTAACCCTTGGCTGGCGAGCTCCCCTCCTAACCCCAGGCTGGGGGCTCCCCTCCTAACCTTGAGGCTGGCAGGCTACCCTCCCCTTGAGCTGGTGGGCTCCCTCCTAACCCCTTGGCGCTGGCCTCCTAACCCCTTGAGCTGGCTAACCCAGCTTGGTGGCGAGGCTCCCTCCTAACCCCCCAGGCTGGTGAAGCGCCCCTCCTAACCCCTTGAGCTGGCGGGCTCCCCTCTAACCCCTTGAGCTGGTGGGCTCCCCTCCTAACCCCTTGAACTGAGGACCGCTTGCACGTTTGAGCGATGCCGCCTGCGCACGATGTTGTCTTGATTGCGATCCTTGCGTTTAGGGTTTTCTAGGCTGCGTTTAGGGTTTTCTACGCTGCGTTTTGGATTCTCGAGGCTGCGCTGAGGAGGAGGTTGCTGAGGCCTCGGCGCATGGTGGCTCCGCTGGGTCGCCGGTGAAATGGAACCAGGAGGGGCGGTAAAGAGGTACCAGGTGCAGGTGTCTGGCTTATCTGCCTTTAGACTCTTCGAGCTCGACACATGGCTCCTGTAGGTCGCCGGCGAAATGGAACCAGGAGGGGCGGTAGAGAGGTATCAGGTGCAGGTGTCTGGCTCATGCGTCTGTGCACTATTCGAAGCATTTTGTTTGATCAGCTCGATCGCATTCCACATCATGCCGGTTGGACAACGGTCGATCGGCTGCACCATGTACCCACGCCGGGGATTTAGCACACACTTCCAGAACACTCATCCAGAATATCTGGAGCTCACTAGTGGAGACCGCGCCCCCCTACGCTGCGCTGAGGCTGCCCGAGCGCCTCCGTAACTGCTCTGTCCGCGCACTGAGCCTGCCCGAGCGCCTCCGTGACTGCCCTGTCCGCGCACTGAGCCTGCCCGAGCGCCTCCGTGACTGCTCTGTCCGCGCACTGAGCCTGCCCGAGCGCCTCCGTGACTGCTCTGTCCGCGCACTGAGCCTGCCCGAGCGCCTCCGTGACTGCTCTGTCCGCGCGCTGAGCCTGCCCGAGCGCCTCGTGACTGCTCTGTCCGCGCACTGAGGCTGTGCCTCTGAAGCTGGTCCACCTCCACCCGTCGAGCTGCCCGAGATATCTCCCCACCACCATGCCTGTGCACAGAGCCACCACCCTGCTCTCTACTTGCCCCAAAGTGTAGTCTCGGGAGAGCTTGTCCGCACAAAACACACCGCGCATCCGACGGGTGTACTGCATCTTGCCCAGCGGCGGCGCGACGGTGATGACGGGCCGTTGTGAGGTACAACCGATTATACATATGTCTGGATTCTCTGGAACTGAGCGAGGGCGAAATGCGACGGTGGATGGTTGCAAGAGCAACATCTGACGGTGTCCGTTGCGAGGGCGGTTGGGAGCATGGCAGAGAGCTCAGTGCAAGGCGCAGGGGGTCGCCCTGACTGCGAAGAATGTGCTCGGGAAACTGAACGGCGGCGCAAAGAACAAGATGGCATCGCGCCTGCTCGGCAACATCCGCCGGCGCATGGTCGAGGACCGCGATATGAGCGTGGCGGTGCTCCCACATCCCAAATCCTGCGCACCCTTCCCCTGCGCTCCCTCCGGCCCGCTCGCCCTCCTCTTTCCCTTTGTGCGCCATCGGTGCTGGGTCTCACGGGTGATGAGGATGTGTTGCTCTTGGCTGCTGCTTTCAGCCACACTGAGTGCATACACGGCTGTGCGCAGTATAGAGCCCCCACGAGGGCTCTCCACGTCACCCGGGAAGTAAGGGAGCCGGAGGCCTTGCTCAAGGGAGGCGCCCGCCGGGGGCGGGGTCGGGGAGATTTCTGCGCAGCAAATGAAGCAAATCATCGAAGAGCTTTCGGAGCGGATAGAGAATATGCAGAGCAGCTCGGACCGGAAGGTGGGTGACCTGGGGGATCTTGCGGCATCACTGCTTCGCGGCGGTTGCGTTCGCCGGCGCCACTGACGGGAGCCAACAACGGAAGGATGCGCGGTGGTGCCCCCGGCCAATCGCGCGTCCAGCACCGAATCTGGGCGAAAGGGAAGGCTCCGTGTGGCTTCACCACGCTTGGTCCACTGCAATAGCCAATCAGGACTGACCGATGCCCACGCTGCCCGGTGCGATACTGCTGAGCTGGCGCATGGATGCTAGAAGCGGAATGAATGACTTGTTGGCTGCCGTGGATTGGAGCAGACCAGATGTCAGTGAGATGATGGGGTGTGGGTTTCTGGGGTATGCGGGACAGATGCTGGAGAGGGATGATCGAATTGCTGAGTTGAACACGATGGTGCAGGTGACACACAGAGAGAGGGCGCAGCTGGTAGTTGGTAGTTGGTAGATTGTTGGTAGATTGAGCCTGCAGATGGTCCATCTTACTCCGAAGCACACGTGCCGAGATGCCTGAAGTTTGGCCGAAGTCGCATGCTCCCCTCGCCTTCCGGGGAGTGCCGCGTTTGGAAGCGGGGGGCATTCTGAGCGCGGCCCAAACGAAATATATAGACTCGTTATATATGAGGGAAGCGGGGGGCATTCCGAGCGCGGCCCAAACGAAATATATAGACTCGTTATAAACGCATCGGGGTCTCACCCATTGGTGGGTCTCACATTGTTGCATCCACGCTGCTCTTCATGCGCCGTCCGCAGGCTTAATTGTTTTCCCCATACTATATAGCTCAGCGCACCAGTGGCGAATATCCACGAGTGGAAATGATGGCTTCCATTGCAACCGCCCGTGCGTCATTCTGAGATGGCTCTTCGATGATACTTTTTCAGTGATGCTCGCCGAGCCCCCAGCTGCATGTCATACGTCATGGTATCACTGCATATCCTGTGTCACAGCAGCGCTGCATACCCTGTGTCATAGCAGCGCTGCATACACTCTACCGCATTATCATGGCATACCCTGTGTCATAGCAGCACGTCATACACTCTACACTCTACCACACCATATCTGCATACCCTGTGTCGTAGCAGCGCTGCATACACTCCACCACACCATCACTGCATACCCTGTGTCATAGCAGCACGTCATACCCTGCGTCATAGCAATGCTGCATACCGGCGTGCTCCTCTCACCGTTCCTCCATTTCCACTGCGAGTGCTCAGGTGCAGCAGAATATGATTCATGATTATAAGAAGAAGCTGGAGGACCGCGAGGCCCATGTGGCCGCACTGGAGGAGGGGCTGAAGGCGGCCCAGGGATCCGGGGGGGGCAAGGACACCTTCGGTGGTGCGGTCACCCCTCGACTCTCAACGATCGGAAGCTGCACAGCCAAGGCAGCATGCATCGACCGCCGTCATGCCTCGCGGGCTCGGGGTGGCGTCGTAGCTAGGTTTTAGGCGCAGTCTTCTCTTTCGATGCCGATTGACAGATCGCGATGTCTACGAGTTATAGCCGGCGGATCAATGTCAGTGAGAATCGTCTGCCCTCGGATCGTGTCGGCCCGCGTGTCAAATCCCGCGCGCACCCAATCGGTGCACCTGCTGTGCTCCGCTCAGCTGCGGGGCTGTGGCGTGCAGGGGGCGCGCGGTACAAGCAGTGGGCTTACACGCAGCCGATGGTGGACTGGAGCAGCGCCGCGGAAGTGATGAGTGAGATGCGCACGCTCGGGTTGCCGCCGGGCGCGTGCATCACCCTGCCGCACATCAACTGTCTGATGGGCGGCGTCCACGTGGCGCGCATCCCAGGGGGCGCCTCGTGCCAGCTTCCGGCGGCCTCGTCAGATTGCCACGTGGTCTGCCCCCCCTTCACGGTGGTGGAGTTCCCCTCGGAGGGCGGCTCGGAGATGGAACTGGTGTCCAAGACGCGGCAAGTGGGGGTTCCGGGGGGCACATGTGTGGTCCTGCCGGCCCGTCTCCCGGAAAGCCGCCCGGAGATCACCCTGACGCTGCCAGCTGGCACCTCCGTGCACCCTGGCACGGCATGCACCCTCCTGTACAGCCCCTCGCAGGACGCCACGGCGCATGCTTCGCCGCCCCAGAACGAGTACCTTACCGCAGCCAAGCCGCCGATGAGCCGCGTGAACGCCACCCCGGGGAGCAGCTTCGTGGTACCAGCGACACCGGGGCACACCAAGGTGTCGGTGCCCACGGGCTGCCGCTTCGAGGTGCCCAGATGGCAGCGAGAGCAGGCGGTGACGGTCCCGGGAGAGAGCGTGCTGCAGGTCCCCGCGGATACTCCGCAGGTGCGCGCGCCCCTTCGCCTCGCGCGCCATGCGGCGCTCGCTCCTGGCGCGTCACTTGCGCGGGGCGTGACAGAAGCTAGGGGCAAGCTGCGACTTTCTCGTCGGATGCCGGTGCACTTCACTCTCGCACTTCAAGCTCTCTCACTCGCACTTTAAGCTCTCTCACTTTGGTTGTCTGTGGCGCTCGCGGAGCGTGAGTTGCGTGAAGGAAGCCGGGGCGAACCTGATGGATATGTTTCTGTGCTGCGTACCGCCCAACACCCCAGGCCACGGTGGTCCTCTTGGCGGGGAGCACCATCACGCTCGCAGCGAGTGCGGCAGGCGCTCCCCTCCTCCCAGTCACGCTGCCAGGTGGCAGCACCGCGGTCCTCCCTGGGGCGGCACAGGCGATGCTCCCGGCAAACGCCAACCTCGTCTACGACAAGGCGCACGTGGTGACACCGAGCGGCGTGGCCTCGCCCAAGGAGATCACCTGGCTGGAGCTCATGGATGTGCCGGAGGGCGTTGTTGTGCAGGTTGTCCCCCCCTTTGGCGCGCCTGCCACCTGGCATGGCGGTCGAAGCCGTCGATCTCCCTTTGGCTTCCCCTCCCCTTCTGCCAAGCCACCACTGCAGCAAGAGACCTTGGCCTGCTGCGCCGTGTCCCTCGAGGCACTACATCGTCCCGTATTTACAACCTCACTATTCCGCAGCGCGGCACCATACAGCCAGAGGTGCATTTTGCGATGAATCTAGCCAACGCAGTTCTCACTAGGGCAACCACGACAGCTCCTGTTGTGCTCGAGGCACATTGTGGCGGCAGCAGAAGCACTTGCAGAGGAAGTTCCCTCCGACAAGAAGAAGGGAAGGTCTCATGGGACTGTAGTTAGCAAGCGACTGTCGCTACTAGTGGTTGCGTGCAAGGGCGCCTAGTGCGGAGTTGTGCACGCCTCATATTGCCCCTACATCTCAGAGTTTACATCCGGTGTGCAGCGCGAGCGCGGCTTCCTGACCGCACGGTTTTCCGCGCCGCGTGACCGTTCGGGGTTGCCATTGCGGGGAGGCGGGTGATAGGTGCCGCTGAGCACCGATCAGGCGCATATAGGCACCCTCGTGCCGCACCTCAAGGCTGTGGGCAATATGCTGGCCCCAGCTCTGGTGCACCTGGACCCTACGTTGGTGGTGGAGGCCCTGATGGCGCGTGGAGGCAGCGAGGGGCCGTCCGAGAGCGCGCTGGCGGAGGTGCTTGCGTTCGCGCCCCCTTCTGCCGCCGCCGCGTTGCTGTGCTGCGCCTCGAGCCGCCAGTTTTGCGGGGATAGCCGGCTAGCGCAAGCGGCTCAAGCCCTGGATCCAGCACAGGTGGCGGCTATCCTTGCGGAGGTCCCGAAGGAGAAGCAGCAGGCGTGCCTCAAGCAAATGCTCGGCCAGGAGGGGGAGCATGCCTCTCAGGTGGCAGCCCTCTTCATCCTCGCTGGCAGCTCACCCCCCGCCCAGAATTGGATTTAGCGAAGAGATGCCCTACGAGAATGAATAAATGACTGCATTTCAGGAATTAGCTTTTGCCGGCGGACCTGGTACGCGGCCCATGCGAGGCCGAGTTGCGCCGTAGGCTGCAGATGGAGCGCTAGGGGTGCCCAACTAAAATTGAGCCGTCAAATGTTTTTAGATCGGGAACATCGGAAGGTCCGAAGAGATTCCTGGGGAGCGACAAAGGAGTGCATCGTATTTGGAATCGTATATGGACTGTCGGATTCGGAAAATTACCACTGTTAACACTAAACGGACCAGTTTAAGTTGTGCAGCTCTATGGAGCGCGGGAGTCCGGGTGGTACGTTTCTTGCGGGCACGGCGCCTTTGCGAATGTGGTACGGACGCGCCAGGCTTGTGCTCTCTCACTCTGCTTCCAGACTGCGTGGTTTGAGCACTCGTCGGGGGACTTGGCCTCGGGGGACTCAACGAAGGTTTCATATTGGGCGTTTCGGGTGCAGCTCTGGGGCGTCGTTGAAAGTGGGTGGGCGCCCTTTCGGCTCTTGTTGCCTTGTCGGTGCAGGCGTTCACGCGTGTGAAAGCGCACTCTGCGGCAGCCGCTCTGCTACACGACCCAGCGGCGGCCAAGGCGGATCTAGTGGACAAGGTGCGCGCGGTGTCGGCGTGCGTGGTGCGAGCACGGCTCTTGGCGGAGGCGCCCGCGAGTGCCGCTGCGTACGTGCTGGACCGTCTCATGGTCCGTGCTGGACTGGAAGACTCGGCGGGATCTGCGGGGCTGCGGGCGCTGAGCGAGGTAAGGCACATGGACGCCAGCGCCTCGAGGCTCGCGGCGCTCGCTGCCTCCTTCGCCCCGGCGGACTTGTCAAAGGAGCTGGAATGGTCAAAGAAGCTCTGGGAAATACGAGACAGCGCGAGCCAATCACAATTGAGGAATTTGCGTAGAGAGGCTCTCGCGCTCTTGCATGACCACTTCGGGGTGCGGCCGCCTCCCCCCGCAAACCCGCCGCTTCCCTCTCCCCACTTCCCCTCCCTTCCGCATTCGGCACTTCGCCCGCCCTCGAGGCACCTGTGCCAAAGGGAACGAGCACACAGCTCTTGTCGGTGTGTGTCAGCGCTCCCTGGGCTGTGACGGGATTGGTGCTCAGCGCTCCCTGGGCTGTGACGGGATTGGTGCTCAGCGCTCCCTGGGATGTGACAGGATTGGTGCTCAGCGCTCCCTGGGTTGTGACAGGATTGGTGCTCAGCGCTCCCTGGCTGTGTGATGGGATTGGTGCTCAGCGCTCCTGGCTCGGATTGGTCAGCGCTCCCTGGGCTGTGATGGGATTGGTGCTCAGCGCTCCCTGGGCTGTGATGGGATTGGTGCTCAGCGCTCCCTGGGCTGTGATGGGATTGGTGCTCAATGGGCAGCCGCTGGGCTCCCGATCCCGCTGCAGCGCTGCGGCGCTGCGGCGCTGTGGTGAGCGTTCCGGCGCGCTCGGGCATCTTGGGCGTGCCTGGCAGACCTGTCTGGGGTCGACGCTCGTGAATGGATGCCACATTGTTGAGCCCTGGCGACCTGAATACCCAACTTTCAACAGAGACGGAGGCTGGTGCAGCGCGGCTGTCACACCGCGTGGCGCTTCCCTGTCGGTCATGACCGTGGACCTCGGAGTCTCTGTGATGAAGTCCAAGGGTGCTGGGGGCCGTGGGCAGGTGTCGTGCACGCTGGTGGAGCTGCACGACGTGGCGGGCTTCGACGAAGCTCTGAGTGCTGCCAAGAGCAACACGTTTCTCACGGAGGCTGAGGACGGAGGGCTGGTTGAGGAAGAGGTAGCCAAAGACGCGGCGCAGAGCCTCTCGGTGGTGGTGAGTCATCCCACTGCCAACCTGATCTGCCTATAGACAGGTTTCCCACAGGACTGCGCGGGGCCCTTTCTCGAGGCCCTTTCCCCGCTGGCTGGCTCTCGCCCCTGACGATTGTGGTTTGCTACTTGGCAGGAGAGCACCGAGCCTACGGTCACCTGGCTGTATGGGCAGGAGATGGGAGTGGAGGGTGGTGGGCACGTGGTGGGCGACCAGCAGTTGGTGACAGTGCTCAGCCAGTCGCGGCGCAGCATGCAGCCTGTGCACCATGGCCGGTTGTACGCCGCGCCGGTCATGGGGAGTGACGATTTGTGGGGGTTCGTGGCACACCTGGAGGACGATATGGCGGCATGCCCCGGGAACATCCCCGCGCAACTGCAAGCTCTCGCCCTGGCAATAGGCAAGCACGCCCACTCCGGAGCCCCTTTCCAGGGACCCCCCGTGGGCAGAAGAGGGGCTCAGCGCGAGTGCCGACGTTCATCCGAGTTAGGCCTGAGGCGGGCAGTGTCAGTTCAGGGTATGGGGAAGCCCAGAGGGGGAGGGGTGGGCCCGAAGCTGGTCTGCCGGAATCGTCTTCTCCTCTGCGCTCGCTTGGGTCAATGCGCGAGTGGTCCCCTTCCTGCGCCCTCGCTCGGTATGACCACGTGGCATCATGGGTGGCTCATCAATAAAGGGAAGGGGGCTTGGTATGCCCACGTGGCATAATGGGTGGCTCATCAATAAAGGGAAGGGGGCTTCGGGACAGAGATTTTATTTAGAGTTTGGAAGAGAGCCTGTGGAAGGGGTCTGCTGCCTCCGTTAAGGCTGGGGGGAAATCGATGGCTGGAGGGCCTGCAGGACTTGGGGAGTCGAACTTCCGCAAGCAAGAGGCCAGCCGAGCGCTAGAGCTGCAGAACATGAGCATGGACGAGCTGAAGAGCCGAATAGCCTCTCTGAGTCCGGCGCAGGCGGCGGCCATGCTGGAGGAGATGTCCGCACAGCAGGCAGCAGAGCTCCTGGCGTCCATGGACGTGGAGCAGGCCGCGGGCCTGCTGAGCCAGATGGACTCCGCGGCGGCGGCGGCCGCGCTCTCGCAGATGGACGCGAAAGCCGCGGCGAAGCTGCTGGGAAGCATGGACCCCGCGACGGCCTCGGCAGCGCTGAGTCAGATGGCGCCGGAGAAGGCGGCAGAGCTGTTGCTGGCGATGGACCGGAAGCAGGCCGCGGGGCTGCTGAACAACATGGACGCTGGCGCAGCAGCCGCGGCGCTCGCCCAGATGAACGCGAAGGACGCCGCCAAGCTGCTCTCGGCAATGGACGCGGACGCGGCCGCCGCTGCCTTGGAGGAGATGGACTCGGAGAAGGCGGCAGAGCTGCTGCTGGCAATGGATAGAAAGCAGGTACAAGAGAGACGGGAAGTGGGAGCGCACGCAGACGTGGCGAAGGCAGCATTTCGCTTTCCTCAGACACCCTCATACCCGCCCTACTAAATTGAGAAGTCCAAGATTGAATGGGACGCTGCGGGGGAAAGGGTGGAGCGTTGACAGACGCATGCACGCCCATCGTTCTCATATGCATAGAGAGAGTGGGAGGCGCGGCAAGCGAGTCGCCCCTTGGAAGGGGTCATAGAGAGAGTGGGCGGCGCGGCGAGCGAGTCGCCCCTTGGAAGGGGTCATAGAGAGAGTGGGCGGCGCGGCGAGCGAGTCGCCCCTTGGAAGGGGTCATAGA
>LGRX02005364.1:101593-118429 GCA_001247695.2 Cymbomonas tetramitiformis
CCCCTTGGAAGGGGTCATAGAGAGAGTGGGCGGCGCGGCAAGCGAGTCGCCCCTTGGAAGGGGTCCGGGGACAACAAGGGTGGACGCGTGTGAATGTGTCTGAAGCGGACTAGGCAACCGCGGTTGCTCGTCCAGGCCGCGCTAGCGCCACGCAGGGGCAACGCGCCCTCGTGTCTTTTGATTTCCTGGAGGGACATGCCGCTCTCCAGGGCTCGCCGCACCGCCACTTTCCAGATGTGCGCCTCTCGGATGCCTCCCCTCTGCGTAGGTGTCACGGGAAGCTCCGTGATTGGCGCAGGCCGCAGGGCTGCTCAACAAGATGGGCGCGAAGGCGGCGGCGGCGGCGCTTGAGAAGATGGACACGAAGGACGCGGCGCGGCTTCTGAAGTCGATGGACGTTGGCGCGGCGGCGGCGGCGCTCAACCAGATGAGCGCTCAGAAGGCTGGCGAGCTGCTTTCCGCGATGGACGCGAAGGACGCCGCCACGCTGCTGGCCAGTATGGAGGCGCACCACGCCGCGGCCGCCCTCGCAGCGATGGACACCGACAAAGCCGCGGAGGCGTTGAACATGATGGACGCCTCAAAGGCCGCGGAGCTGCTGTCCCTGATGGAGGTGATCCCGCAGCTGCCCGCTGTAAACATTTGCCGCAGCAATGGGCTAAGCTGCGAGCAGTGGCCACGGATTATATTATATTATCGGATCACGTTTTCCGCATTTGCGTAGCGCAAGAGAGCGAGCCGTGGTTGCCGCTGAACCATGCGTTCGATTTTGAATCTGACGCTGTGTGCATCTGGTGGACCATTTCGAATCTGACGGTGGTGCTCGGCGGCCAGGTGGACAAGGCGGCCGAACTGCTCGCGGGGATGGACGTGGACAAGGCCGCGGCGGCACTGAACCAGATGTCTGCAGAACGGGCCGCCGAGCTGCTGGAGGCAATGGACTTGGACAAAGCGGCGGAGCTGCTGGGGGCTATGGATGTGGACCAGGCTGCGAGGGTGCTGGAAGAGATGTCGGCTGAGAAGGCTGCAGAGCTGTTGCAGGTGAGGATTTTCCACAGGCTTCTTCCACCTGGTCTCACGCAAACTCGTGAAGAGCCTCCTGCCTGATGCTGGAAGAGATCGGAGACGCGGGTGGGTGCCTCCGAGCACTCTCGACGCCTGCCGATCGCACGGCTCAGCAACACCGGCGCATGGCATCTCCCATTGGATGGTCGCAACTGATTGGCTGCCCTCGGGACGCCGCAGGCGATGGGGGTGGAGAAGGCAGCTGCGGTGCTCGGGGCAATGGATGTGGACCGGGCGGCCGCCTTGCTGGAGGAGATGTCATCCTCACACGCTGCCGAAATGCTTTGTGCGATGTCAACGGACAAGGCGGCGGAGCTGCTCTCAGCAATGGACGTCCGCGCCGCGACGGCGGCGCTAGAAGCGATGGACTCGGCAAATGCAGCGGAGATTCTCGCCAATATGCAGGTACGCAGCCCAAGGCTCAGTGGGCGCCCCCCCCCGGCAGAGCTGCAGCCTCCGATTCTGCTGCCTACTAACCGCAAGGCTCGATGTGACGGAATGGCTGATCCTGGGCCGACCCTTCAAAGGGCTGCGGGACCCGAGCTATGATGAGATTGTAAGCTGGTTGAGTGTATGATGAGATGATCAGCTGATTGTGTGATGAGATGATCAGCTGATTGTGTGATGAGATGATCAGCTGATTGTATGCTGAGATGATCAGCTGGTTGTATGATGAGAGGATCAGCTGGTTGTATGATGAGATGATCAGCTGATTGTATGATGAGATGATCAGCTGATTGTATGTTGAGATCATCAGCTGATTGTATGATGAGATGATCAGCTGATTGTATGATGAGAGGATCAGCTGATTGTATGATGAGATCATCAGCTGGTTGTATGCTGAGATCATCAGCTGGTTGTATGATGAGAGGATCAGCTGATTGTATGATGAGAGGATCAGCTGATTGTATGATGAGAGGATCAGCTGATTGTATGCTGAGATGATCAGCTGATTGTATGATGAGATGATCAGCTGAATGTATGTTGAGATGCTCAGCTGACTGTATGATGAGACGATCAGCTGATTGTATGATGAGACGATCAGCTGATTGTATGATGAGAGGATCAGCTGGTTGTATGCTGAGATGATCAGCTGGTTGTATGCTGAGATGATCAGCTGATTGTATGATGAGTGGATCAGCTGATTGCATGGTGAGATGATCAGCTGATTGTGTGATGAGAGGATCAGCTGATTGTATGATGAGATGATCAGCTGATTGTATGATGAGATGATCAGCTGAATGTATGTTGAGATGCTCAGCTGACTGTATGATGAGACGATCAGCTGATTGTATGATGAGACGATCAGCTGATTGTATGATGAGAGGATCAGCTGGTTGTATGCTGAGATGATCAGCTGGTTGTATGCTGAGATGATCAGCTGATTGTATGATGAGTGGATCAGCTGATTGCATGGTGAGATGATCAGCTGATTGTGTGATGAGAGGATCAGCTGATTGTATGATGAGATGATCAGCTGATTGTATGATAGAGATGATCAGCTGATTATGATGAAGATCAGCTGATTGTACATGGCCAGGAAGGATCAGCTGATTGTATGATGGAATGATCAGCGATTGTATGATGAGATGATCAGCTGATTGTATATTGAGATGCTCAGCTGATTGTATGATGAGATGATCAGCTGATTGTATGATGAGATGATCAGCTGGTTGTATGATGAGATGATCAGCTGATTGTATGATGAGATGATCAGCTGATTGTAGGATGAGATTGTCAGCTGGTTGTATGATGAAACGATCAGCTGATTGTATGATGAGAGGATCAGCTGGCTGATTTGCCTGTCATTTTTCAAGATTAAGGATTGAGGATAAAGGATTGAGGGGAGCAATGAGCAGCAATGAGTAGCCTGTTACAACTCGTCTTGGAGCAGGGGTGTGCAAAGCATTTGCCCGTGGCGAGTGTGCAGCTACTATAGTATGTATATTGCCGAGGGGCTTCGGCATCATGAGGCTTTTCGGAGACCTCAGAAAGTAGGCCCTGCTCAGTGCGCCTTTGACTTTTCTGGTTGGACGTCCGGGCGCTCCCCGCGGCTCCCAGTGTTTGCCGCCACATCGCCATCTCGCTTCGCCCTCGCACACTTCGTCGATCCTCGAGGTTGCCACCGAGCTGACCTCACCTGGCGTACCTTCCGCCGCGTTGGTGTGTGGCATTATGCCTCAGCCGTGACCTTTGCCGGGAGGATGCAGACGCGCCCTCTGGCATAACGGGCGGTTCCCTGGTGCCAGTCAGTGTGTGATGCTTGCCGGGTGGGGACGTGGCAAGCGCGCAGGTGGACCAGGCGGTAACGCTGCTGAGTGCGATGGAGGCGGAGAAGGCGGCGAAGATCTTGTGCGAGATGGACGTTAGCGCGGCCGCCGACCTTCTGAACACCATGGACGCCAGAAAGTCCGCGGAGCTGCTCGGGCGCATGGCCCCCGACAAGGCGGCGGAGCTGCTCGTGGAGATGAACACCAAGCACGCGGCGGCGGCGCTGAACAACATGCAGGCGGATCAGGCGGCGTCCTTGCTGGGGCGAATGCCGCCCGACGTGGCGGCGCGGGTTCTCGCGAAGATGGACCCTGAGAAGGCCTTGCAGGCCCTGAACGAGATGGACTTGGAGCAGGTCGCCCCGCATCCTAGTCAGCGCGACCCTTACTCGAGCCCCTCAGGGGAGTGCCCAGCTGGCAAAGGGTTTTTAGGGTTTTAGGGCAGGCAAAACCTTAAACCCCTAAACCTGCATGTTGTGCTTGGGCTGTGATTGGGCATATCGTTACCCCCTTGTGCTTGTGCTGGGTTGGGGGTTGCGGGGCAGGCGGCGGCGCTGCTGGCCGCGATGGACAACAAGGCGGCGGCGACGCTGCTGGCAGGGATGGACATGACGAAGGCGGCGCTACTGTTGAACGAGATGTCAGAGAAGGATGCCGGGGATCTGCTGAGCAGCATGGCCTCCAAGGACGCGGCGCGGCTGCTGGCGCACATGGACGAGGCCAAAGCCGCCGCCTTGCTGCAGAATATGTCGGCGGAGGCCGCGGGGGCGCTGCTGGATGAGCTCGACGTGCAGGAGGCCGCCCGGCTGCTGGCCAGGCTGTCGACCGACCACGCCGCGGCCGTGCTCGCGAGCGCCAGTGCGGAGCGCGCCATCGCACTGCTGGAGACCATGGACGAGGGCAAGCGCCGGGAGCTGCTCAACTCCATGTCCGGAGAGAAGGTGCGGCGTGGCTTTGGTGCTGGGACCCGGGGAATCTGGGCATGGGTCGTGCACGGCGCAGTGCATCAGGGTGTGCTAGCATCGTTGATCGCGAGTTGCCCGCTAGGCCTGTTTGAGGTCACCACAGTCATGGTGCAACGTGGAAGTTCAGACGTGGGCAAATGAATCACCCGCGAATCGCGTGAGACATGTATCAACGAAAACGGCGTTTTCAGTTTCCGCCTCTGCGGCGCATGCGGTGGTAGGCTGGTTGATGGACTTCGTCCAGTCAAACATGCACTTTTAGAGAGCTGTCCAAAGGAATATCCCCTCGTGTCGGTGAAGGAGTTCTAATGCTTTTGATATTTCGAAAGGAGCCGGGAGCCCGGTTGCGGACTTTTCCGCACCCGTGGCTGACTCCACAAAAGCGAGATGCTGGTTGAGGCCGGTTGAAGCCGGTTGAGTCCATGGGCTGATTGACTCCTATTGGCTGGTTGAGGCCGGTTGAAGCCGGTTGAGTCCATGGGCTGATTGACTCTTGGTTTGGACGAAATAGTCTGCAAATCCCCCCCCCTCACACCCACCGCCTCGCAGTTAAACATCGGCTGCCGTATGCTCTTACACATAGGCATGGACGGGGAGCCTGGGTCCTACTCAGGCAGCGGAGCTGCTAGAGAAAGTGATGGCCCTGGACCCCGCCGCTGCACTGAGGCTGTTCGAGCAGATGACCTTCGAGCAGCAGATGGCGGCACTCCAAAACATGTCTCCCGAGCAGGTGCGCAGGGACAGCTGCACAGCCTCTTGGAGGTTCTACCCTCGGGAAAGCCTTTGTCTTCAAGCCCAGACGTTCTGTGGGAGCAGTCGTGAACCGCTCGTCCTTAGCGCCTTGTCTCTTCGGTCGGTTTGCACCGTGCACTACGAGTCGGTCGGTTTCGGCGATCCTTATTGCAGTTTGCAACACAGTTTCAGACGAGGAAACAGGGAAAAAGGACTACGCGCCTCCGGTCCGCATTTTTACACGAACCTAGCGTCATTCGACCATACCGATGCATAGTCCTCGAGCCTACTCAATTATATTATTTTTTTTGGAAATCTAACGGTTGATAGCTTACGAAATTTCTGTCAATGTTTGGATCGACCGTCACAATGTTAAGTTGAATCGTTTTGCAAGGTTGCAATAGGAATTCGCCGAAAATGGCGTTGCGCCAGGTCTCGTTCTCAATAATCCCCATGCCTGGTATCCCCGCTTGAGTCTCACACCAGCAGCGCTCATTCTTCTCATCCGCATCGCCCGCACACCACGAGCTCTCTTGGTATAGCTGCGGCTATGGCTGCGGCTGTGAAGTGTGACCCACAGCACCTAAGAGGGGGGGTGCATCGGATCAGGCGCGGGCGCTGCTGGAACTAATGGACCCAGAGCTGGCCACCCGCCTGCTGCGCGGCATGGATCCGGCAGCGGTGGGACCCATTCTGGCGCAAATGGACCCGGAGAAGGCGATGCAAATCTTAGAGGGTATGCCCGATGCGTACGTGGGAGAGGTGCTCGCCAGCATGCCACCGGAGGAGGCGGCGATCCTGCTCAATCTGATGAAAGCGCGGAGGGCGGCGAGCGTCATGGACGAGACGGTGAAGGTTGGCCTTGAGAGTGCTTCCAATATCATGCACGAATCACTAGACAGGAATGAACCCTTCGGGTGTATGGTTATAGCGGACATGGACAATGCTGTGTTGCTCCTCGCCAGCATGCCACAGGAGGACGTCCTCAAGGTGATCCTTTCCACCTCGGGGCTCGAGAGCACCTCGTTCCCCGCCTCCGCCGTTCCAACTACCCCCATCGCCTTTTCGGTCATTTTTTAACACTTTTCGTCCGCATCTTCTTCAGTCCAATAACTTAACCCCTCCCCACGATGAAAGGAGCGCGTAATGTGGCCCGCTGATCCCCAGCGCCTCTCTCCCCGTACATACTCCCATCTTTATTTTCCCACCCTGCCTTGTTTTTTGAAATTGCGTCGCAGGTCTTACCGCTATCCGGCGGGGTCTATGACTCTGATCTTGCTTTCGCTATGAGGCTTGAGCAGCGTGTGATGTACAAAGGCGGCTGACAGGGAGGGGCGGACCCTGGATTTGGTGGCAGTACCTGAAGTCGCTGTCATTAGATCAACAGGCAGCGCTGCTGAACTCGATGGAGGTGAAGCCGGCGGCATTTATAGTGACCGCTATGGACAACGAGTGGCAGGAAGAGATTATCCCGCTTCTGAGTCATGACCTGCAGGTGCAAGTCCGAGCCTCGAAGCTGCTTAATGTGTGCAAGGATATGAGCAATAATGCCCTCTTCAAGAAATGGAGGGTCGCCGCCAACAGATACATCCGTGTGGAGGCCCTCAAGTATTAGTCCCGCACTCTCCCGACCCCGCCCGCGCTCACCTTCAGCCGTTTGGACTGCCTCCGAAAGAATTTGTGGAAGTGGTGGAATGCATCTTCTGGCCGTGTGCGCCTCATGCCGTTTTTGCCATCGCGTAGCAGGAGGCGTGTGGCACGTTCCTGGAAGGCCTTACATTGCAGCCCCTGCCCCCTGTCCATACCGCCCATCTCAATCATGCCCCCGCTGGCCCTTGTGTGTCTCCTTCTCAACAGGAGTCTGCCAGGCACATCCAAGCTTCCAGTGCATTACAATTTCAGATTCCAACAGTCGTGTTCGCTGCGTAATTCACCTTGCCAGTGAACGTGCACAGGCCTGACCCAGTAGATCACGGCAACGGCCATTAAACAAAGATCACCTTGCCAGTGACCATACACAGGCCTGACCCGGTAGATCACGGCAACGGCCATTAAACAAACACCGCATGCGCTTGTTGTGCAGAAAGAAGCTGGCAGTGCTGATGAAGGAGATGGAGACCGCGCTCGCTGAGACTAAGAATTTCAATACTCCTAGCAAGACGCTTGTCCTCCTGCTTCATGCATTGCTAGCGTTGGTCAGCCCACAGCAGGCAAGTCCCGGCCTTTGCGGCCCCCCTGCCATATATGAGCCTTCCTCCCTTTCTCCACGCTGCACCTAGTTTGTTTGAGATTGAGATTCGCAATTGTGTTGCATCCGCTAGGTATTTGATTAATAATCATGTCACATTTGACCGCGCCTAGAGCAGCTCGTCCACCATGCCTTAATGCGTTTGATCATGACAGCTAAGAGGAACACTGCGCCGAAGGCAAGCAGTCAGACACCAAGCGACTGTGCACCAGTGCGCGATACTCAGCCTGGCCACTGTTCTGATCGGACATGGCTGCTGTCTCGCATGTTCGGCACAGCTGCCGTGATGAAGTTCACAGTGCATTCTCCGTATTCACCTCTAGCAAGGATGAAGCAAACATGCAATTTGGCTATTGCGTGTGGCGGTTTTCTCATGATCCTGTAAAGATATTGCTCCCTCGCCTCGAAGGGCAGCAGTCAAGTAGCTAGTGTGTTAATGTTAAACTAGTCTTAAGGGGTGTGGACAGTAAGGCGAGGGGGGGGGGAGCGGGCTGCACAGATGAACGATGCCGGAATCCCTGAGGATATGGTTGTGCCTACAAACCCACAGAGCCTTAAAACGCTGTGGCGAGCTTTAACTAAGCTGATCGTGGTGAAGAAAAAGCGAGCCTCAGTAGCGAAAAACGCAAACGAAATTATTGCAACCACCGTGCTAATGCTCGAGCGGCAGGTGAAGCTAGAGATGAACAAGGGGAGGCTTCCACCGTTTGAGGTAAGCTTTCAAGCGTTTTGTTGCTTCTGAATGAGCCCTTCGTTTCCTGGATATGGGTGGCAGCAAGAGCTTGTGGGTACCGCCCTTTTTTTCAAACCCTTGAAAAATATGCAGCACTAAGCTGTGCAGACCATGCACCATGGCCTCCCTGGCTTTATCTACCAAAGGGAGGCATGATATATCGAGAGCTAGTAGTGTTGATTATTATGCTTGATCTGAAATAATCATGAGCTGTGTGTGTGCACAGGCCGGATATTGGGCGGGGGGTATGGAGAGCTTCTCACAGATTGATAGTGCATTGGTCAAAAGAGCCTTTGTCCCTGCAAAGGTCCTGTACATGTACATGAGGTCGTTGACTGACTTGGTTCAAGAACTTCACGATTGTGCGACATGAATGAAATATTGAATTATGGGGGATGCAATAAAAGATGTACATTATGGGGGATGGAGGCTTGCAACTAATTCCACGCCTTTTGCTCGATCGAATTTGGTGTCTTCCGTGAGATTTGTGATTTGAAATTTTGCAGCAGTAAGGAGCAGTGCATTAAATATAGAATCCATGAACAATGCCATTTATTAAAAAAATCAAGAGCATCTGAATGGATGTGGAAGTCACCATCGGCGGGGAGTCCATGTTAATGATATGCGCGCCTAAACTCGGAGTTTATATGCTGATGATATGCACCTCGTCACATCGTGAAAGCGGGGATGATCCACGCTCACGATCCAAGATTTCGGTCGTAGCCATCAGCGCACACCAGGTTGTATACTGCATTGTATACGTATAGACCGCGATGCGCATACAAGATAAACTGCTATCATAATTTAGCACCCGGACTCTAAGGTCGGGGGGCGGAAGGAAACGAGCTTCAGCAACATATCGACACTATGCTGTGCTGGAAACACGTGGATGATGAAGCTCGCAGGCATTCGCCATACGCATTTCCGTATTCGTATGTATTGCTGAGACCGCCAGCATGGAAATAATGCTATCTTCTGAAATTAAAGAAAGACCCGTCAAGCAATGCGATGCCGTTACGAGCTGAAAGTCTGCCCCTGCATGGGCTCAAAGTCAGCGATTCTATATTTGCAGAGAGTCGTTCCTTACATGGGCCACGGGTTATTGGCATTTCTTGCAGAGTATGCACCAGTCATTCCGTGTGTGACTCGATGGCTCAATATATCCATATAGTGAACCAGACCCCTTCCCCTTCGCTTCTGGACATGCTTATGGTGGCTGCTCTGTTGGCGACGACAAATTGCAAGTCTGGTGAAGCCGTACGGTACGGTACATCACTTTGTTATCGCTTGATGATGGGCCCACGAGCCGCGAGAACTCTTTGAGCTTTGTTAATTTGTCTTTTGTCGACGAATCGCAACGATTCAAGTTTTACTTTCATTTTTTTCCCGTACCACACCGTCCGTTTTTTTTCAATTTCAATTATTTTCCTTTTACATTCAATAATGGAAGCGCGGTATCCAACTGCCTTTTCTAACGGCGGTATATATGCCATTTCCGCCAACCATCATGGTCCTAAATAAGCAGCAGGGCGGTATATCAGCGTTCAGCCTGAATTTGGAAACGAAGATGCTGAAACCTTGCCGATTTTCGTCAACAGATGAAGGTCGTTGGGGGGGGGTTGGTAATATAGTCGCAAATGTGTGTGTAGACTATGCCAGCTGTCTCACACAATTTACCCACCGGTAAATATCTGGCATTGACTGACTATGCGCAAGTTGCATGACATAAGTTGTATATAATGCAGACACCATTATCCCATCTGTTTACTGTATGAGCATCACACATGTGCTCCAAATATATATTAAAAACTCGTGCCAGTAGCTGCAGTTGCATGCGCAACATGCATCACAATATGCTGCCTAGTAGTGTATCGGTGCTTCCAGCCAAAGTTGGTAGCCAACACTGACGATGATCAACTTGTGGTTTGAAACAGGTCCTTCTTATTTCAATGGTCTTGTCAAGTTCTTTAAGCAAATCCCACGTGCCCTGGGTGGGCATGATATTAAGCCCCTCGCCGTGTGCCTGGCCAGAATTTATGCTAACAGTCTTCTCGGCCCCCGCAGGCTGCTCCATCTCCAGCACCACGCCCTGCATTCCCGGCAGTGGCTATGTGAAGCATGAATTCAGAGCACCATACACTGCACTGGCTACTCAAAGTCAAGATACATAGTTCAATGTAGGCACTTCATGACTGATGCGAAGGTGGCCTGAGCACCGCAACTGGATCTGCATACTTGAGGTGCACGCAACTAGTTACCCGTGTTGACTGGATTCATAGCATGATACGGAAGTGCTGCGCTGCAAGCATTGCACAATGATGACCAAATATGACAGTCTGAGCGTATGGCAAGACAAGTTCGCCTACTGCAGGTGGAATGCTGCCAATTTCCATAAGCGAGAGACAGTAAGAGTAATCTTTGACGCACGTGGCAACTCCACCTACCTGTTCTGCAAGCCGATTGCAAAATTTCGCGAGGCCCTCCGGGGTGGGATCGCAGGGCCACCCGGATGGCGTGCCGCGCTTCTGCTCCTGTGGCTCCCCGAGTGCCACCTCTGCCTCGCTTGGTATATCTGTCCGCGTGGTGCGGAGGTATTCCGTGAGCCTCTCCGCGGACGAGAACATACCCCCTACCACCATGCACGTCTTCACCTGCCAGAAGGGGAAGGGCATTCCATTAAAACGTGCCCGACACTAATGCGTAACCCCCGGCAGCATCGGGCGAGTCAAACTGCCCAATGCAAAGACCATCCCAAAAGGAAGGCTACGAGCATTCGCCTCGTTGGGATCACTTTGCGCAGGACAGCAACCGCCAGTGAAGGTGTCCTGGCCTCGGAGGGTCATCCGCCACTCCAATTTCTTACACCACATTCGCCTGCCAAGGGATGCCCTGACGCCGGAGGCTCGTGGCGTTCCTTATTTGCGTTGGCCCACAAGGACGCACCTCCGCTGGGACGAAGGCAGTAGAAGAGTGCATTTGGCAAGTGACCTCGCCCGGGCCGTCCATCTGATCCACCTCAGCTATGAGGAAGCGTGCCACGGTGCTCTCCAAAGCAAAAGGCGCGCAGGTGGACAGCACCTCCACCGCTTCTTCTACATTCCAAACCACTTGGCGCTTCATCCCAACCTGTATCCCCCCATCACACCGAGCAGCCAGTGGCACACCAACCGAAGTCAGCCCGACTAGCATCCTCAAGGTAGCATTAGTAGTCAGCAACAGAGCTGTGGCAAGACACCTCTCCGAATGGCATAAGGCCCGCCGTTATTCAAAGTTAGCCTCACCGCCGCGCAAAAGGAGGAAGCGCCATGTGGGCAGCGGGTGGGGCCGTGACGTGAATCCGAGCCACACTTCGAGGGGCAACCAAGGTCTCTCCTAGCCACGTGGCAGTTCGCATTGAAGTGGCCGACCGTAACAGAAAGCCGTTACACGCGCAGATGCCAAACGTACACCGCGTGAAATTACACAGCTCCAACGTTGCTCGCTCCCCAGTGACTCGAAGAGCATGAACCAGGTACGGCCATCATGATATGAAATCCGATGTGTCGAGTTCACACCGATGTGCTTCCCGCTGAACTCAGAAGACCGCATGGAGGGTAGAGGAAGACATCGCCGCAAATCTTCCAGTGAGGCATTGCAAGGACGGCTTCCGGCCATCAGCAAGCACCACCGAGCGAGCACCTCCCATCACAATCAAATCCACAACTCCTCATACTCAATATGCACAAAGGCCCCGTCGTGCACGCTACCTGACCGGTCCCAAATTATCATATCAGCATTACTGTGAGAAAAGCATGAAATATACCAACCCGCCTTACCCTCCAGGGGCAGTACCCGCCTCAAGACTCCAGACAAAACGACACTGAGAAGCTTGCCGGGTGCGAGCACTGCCAACAATTATCGAAGCGGCGAACCAATTGTAGACAGTTTCAATGCCAACTGGCGGATCTCTATCAAAGCGCAGCAGAAGATGGTACCACAAGGCGCAGACTCGCACACCAAAATCGGCACGGCCAATACCCACGGGAGGGGCACGGTGAGACTTGGCGGGGCCGGGGGCACCCATTCCTCAGGCCTCTCCTGCGGCCGTGGCAGAGGCACCATCCAGACCCTCAGATATATAAGTGAGTCTGGACGAGTTGGAACCTCATGGGCAGGGTGCTCATGGCTAGTACTTCCAGTGGTGGTGGTTGGTGAACGTCGGCCGGCCACTGACGGTGTGTGAAAGGGTTCAACCCTCCAAGTAGGGTCCGATGACAGTTTCTCTGATGCTGATTCCTCTCTCTGTTGAGATCCGTCACCAAAGGTAGTCCAAACCCATTCACTCACACGCACTGCGTGGGTACAGAGTGCAGTGAAATAGCTTTCTCTCGGGCTGTCTGGCGGATAGGTGTGAACCAAAATGGTACAGGGATAAGCACAAAGACTGTGATTCTAGCCAGGAACTTTGATCCTCCCACAGACGCTGCCAAGCCACGTGTGATAGGGACGATGACCTGGAAAGGCCGCACGCCAAAGCTCGCGAGCCGTAGCATGTTCTTAAGTCGGCCGCCAGCGCCTCCTCTGCACGAGACACCCCTCCCTCACCTGAAACTTCAACAAACCTCTCCACAGTTCATGCAGCCCCGAAACCCCACCACAGCGCAAGCCACGTTTGGCATCATGCACAGGCGCTAGCGGAGGGTCCTGACAGCAAGGGCACTAGTGGAGGGTCGTGACAGCACAGGCGCTAGCGGAGGGTCGTGACAGCACAGGCGCTTAGCGGGAGGGTCGACAGCACAGGCGCCTAGTGGGAGGGTCCTTGATAGCACAGGCGCTAAGGAGGTATCCTGACAGCACAGACGCTAGTGGAGGGTCCTGGTGACAGCACAGGCGCTAGCGGAGGGTCCTGGGACAGCACAGGCGCTTAGCGGAGGGTCGTGATAGCACAGGCGCTAGCGGAGGGTCGTGATACACAGACGCTGGTGGAGGGTCCTGGACAGCACAGGCGCTAGTGGAGGGTCCTGGACAAAGACAGGCGCCAGCTAGAGGGTCCTGACAGCATAGCATGCAGGTGAGAGTCCTGGACAGCACAGGCGCCTAGTGGAGTGGTCCTTGGACAGCACAGGACCAGCGGAGGTCCTGACAGCACAGACGCTTAGCGGAGGGTCCTGACAGCACAGGCGCTAGTGGAGGGTCCTGACAGCACAGGCACTAGCGGAGGGTCCTGACAGCACAGACGCTAGCGGAGGGTCCTGACAGCACAGACGCTAGCGGACAGTTGTGACTCCACCGATCATGACGGCAGAATAAAAGCGGTTAAGGCAGAACAAGCGCAAGCGGATGGTCGCGACAGCAATAGCGGCAGCGGACAGTCCTGACAGTTGCGGTGCAGGAGGCAGGCTAGCCGGTCAGGAATTCGCCATGTGCTACATGCTTCGTGAGCTGTCAATTTGAGGCTACAAGAGCCAGTGGAGCTGGGCAGGAGGGGGTTCAAACGGACGCACCTTTGAACAGCATGTGAGTCGAGGGTTGTGGCATCGCGCCAGCACCAATCGTGCAATTCTTCAGCTTGATCGGGCTGGTCCCCCGTCTCCTCATCGTGTTTATGGCACAAGTCCACCACACCGAGCCGGATCTGATTCGGACCTGAAATGAGACGAGCAGCACTAAGGAACGGTGGCATGACATAAGTGCCCTCCTGATTACAAGTGCCCTCCTAATTGTAGCCGCCTCCCTGGATTCATACGCCCTGCAGATTTACAAAACGTGTCTCCTGACTACAATGCCCTCCTGATTACAATGCCCCTGACTACAATGCCCTCCAGATTACAATGCCCTCCCTGACTAAGCAATGCCCTCCTGATTACAAATGCCCTCCTGACTACAAATGCCCTCCTGATTACAAATGCCGTGTGGTACATATTTAAATGCACATTTGAGGTTCAACTGAACAACTGTGAACTGCAGGGCTAAGATGCGCGCTGACCAAGCAGCTTCTCGGTAACTGTAGCTCAATACAAGAAAGGCGATCCCGGAAAGGCGTTCCTTTGCAGGGATGCCCACCCCCAGGCCTGTAGCAGCCGACAAGAAAAACCTTTGCGAAGGCAGTGTGCCCCCATCTGACGCCCTTGGCCGCCAACCAGAAAGTTCTGCAAGGATGCGTGCATGCCACCCTTTGACCACCGACCAGAGGACCGTGCGACAACACGGGCCTGCCCCCCTCCGACACCTCGACCGCTGGCGACAGAACTTCGTGACGACTGGTGCCACCTTCCGGCTCGTTGACTGCCAACCAGAGAGCTTGCGCCAGGTGCGCTCCCCGCCGACCCAATTACTACTGACCAGAAACCATCCATCCACAGGAGGGAGTGCACCCGCCGACTGCTTCGGAACCAAGTTTTTTTTCCTAACGACAAAAAACCACCCCCTGCGTCGCGGCGCCACCTCGTGAGCGAGGAGCGCAGCAGCACAGCAGGGGCCGCGCGCACAGCGCCGCCCACATCGGAATATGCGTTTACCGCGTGAGCAAGGTCCATAGGTGCCAGAGCAAGGAATATCTCCACCTCGTGCACCGCTCTGACTATCGGCACGTCGGAATGCAGGCACGCGCACGCTCAGTGCGTCAGAATGCGGAAGAACGCACCTTCGCTGTCTTTGAGGTTATCCAGCACATCAAAGAGAGTCGCAAGGAATAAGGACTGCACCAAAGGGCCATCCTCGACTGCACTCCGCGTCGGATCCGCCGTATCTTCCTCGCGCGGCGCGTTAGCTAGGCTCAACGGGGTCATCGAGTGCAGCCCTGGGTTACGTCCGCGCCGAGGTGTGAGTCCTCGAGCACGTGCCCCGATGCGAGCCCCTCACCAACAGCTCACGTTTGAGCACTCGCCTCCTCACTGGACCAGCTCGCTTGAGCTGCAGCTGGCAGTGAGTCGCAGCCCGTCTCGCAATCACCGCTGACCAACCGCCCAAGGGAGACATTCACAGCTCTCGTCCCTCTCCACCGCACGACCCGACCACACGCGCGTCGGATTGGCGAGACTAAAAATGGCACCCACATTCGAAGCCACGCCTGCGTTGAGACGTGCATTGCACGTTCAGCGCACGCGCCGCACTGAAAATGAGACCCACATTCGAAGCCACGCCTGCGTTGAGACGCGCATTGCACGTTCAGCGCACGCGCCGCACGCGCCGAGTGCCTGCCCATGGCTTGACCTCTCTTGGATTAGTTGTTCGGACTTCGCTGCCTCTGCCGAAGGCTCACAGGCCGAGCCGAGTCTCTCGGCTCCGCGCCCGCGAAAAGTCTATCACGGGAGTAGGTCGCACCGAGCAGCAGCGCGCCTCGCGCAGACTTGGCGGCCTTGGTCATCCTCTCTACCGTCGCTGCGCCCAAGACCGCACACACGAGGATTACGCGGTGAGGCCACGTGGGGGCCTCGGGGCGACGCGCGCGCAAGCACCAAGTAGTTACGCGCCGGTCGCACGTGAAGACAAAGGTTGTGCTGGAGACTCTCAAATCTACACCGCGTTGCGAGGTGAAAATGAGGATGTTTTCGATTCGTTCGCATGCCGAACTGCATGCGGAGATGGGCTGGGAAGGGGGAAAGCGCGCGCAGCTTCACACGGGCGCACCTTTGTATAAGTGGGGCGTCCCTTGGAGGGCGGAAAACGTCACCTCCCCCACGAGCGAACGGAGGCACTTGCTCATTTTGGACGTCTGCTGCACCTTCAAATGTTGGCCACGGTGCAACACGTAGTCGGCTTGCAGCGCCTGCCAGCATGAGCCGAACTCAGCGTTGCCCCCAAGCGTCGCAAGGCGAGGGCGCTGTCTGCCGATGTCGAGCGCAAGACTCTGGTCAGCGCGGCACCGTCGCAGGAGGCGAATAAGGCGTATGTGCTCACCTGCGGCGGGCCTTGGTCCGGACTTGGCGGCACAACGGTGAAGTGCGGGCAGAGTTCAAGAGGCGGGCACCGCGACAGGCAGAATCGTCGTACGGTGCATAGCGTTTTGCGACCCAGGAGCCGCAGGACGGCTTCGTGCCCGTGGAGAGGCAGCAGTAGTCTGCATCGATTTGTGCTCCCCACAATCAAAGTTTCAGAGCTGGAACAACTTTTGGGCTACATTGGAGCACTTTAATGGTGGGAGGGGGGACGTTGGGCTAGGGTAGAGACAGGCATACATTGTAACACGGAGGTAGCTCACATCCAGCTCCTGCTCTTCGCGCTCCCGCGCGACCCACCTGCACGGAAGTGCGCAAAGCCCTCGATGACTCCAAATTTTCGAGACTCAAAATAATAATAATAAGATAACAGTTAGTTGAATAATATCGAGGTAACTTGAGTGTTGCTTAGAAGAAAGAGAGTATCGCTGCCTTGAATGCACCGTGGCACTGACAGCATGCTGGCAGCTGCAACGTGAAAACTTTGTGCAATGTGCAGCTCTGTGTACATGTCGTGCGTTAAACCCATGTTGCCTGTCCCTCTCACATCAGCAACCGGACCCATTGCTCGCCCGCCCAACCCTCTGGCGCGCGGGCAGCAATACGGAATTCTAATCATTAGAGCTGTTTATTATTGAAAATAATCAAGGCAGTTAAAACGCATGACTTGGGCTCCACCTTTTCCAAGACAAAGGTGTTCGTTTCCAGGATGTGGCAAGTGGAAGCCAGAGGGCATCGACGGACGCGACGCGAGCGAGGTTGCGACACGTGCAAGACAATGCGGAAAGACTCCGAATATCTATTCTCTGCATGATTCTGATGAGGACATCGTCTGGGAAATCCTGCAAGCTCATCTTTATAGTGATAAATGGTCGTAAATGATAGAGCTCTCGTCTGGAAACACAGC
>LGRX02005365.1:0-41131 GCA_001247695.2 Cymbomonas tetramitiformis
GATGACATGGTATCGCGAAACCACAGTTTCCAAACCGTGGCATCCCGAAACCACAGTTTCCAAAGCGTGGTTTCGCGAAACCACGCTTTTCAAACCGTAGTTTCGCGAAACCATGGTTTGGGGGAACGTGACACGCGATCAGCATATCCTCCGCCACCCAGGCGCCACCAGGCGGAATATTCGGGGGAATATCGCGAAAAGCGTGGTTTCGCGAAACCACGATTTGTAAACCATGGTTTCGCGATACCACGGTTTCAAAGTAGCCACTAAACCATGAACTTCTCATTAGATTTATACCATGTTGCGACATCGACATGTCATTGTCATGTCAATGGATTCCCTTTCCTGTGAAATATACCTCCACGTGAGAATGTCGATGCGGTATTTGGTAAGGGACGATATGTGGGATGAGGCGTCGCGCAAAGGTTGGGCGGGGCTATGTAAACAAGATATTTTTATGGCAAAGTTAATAAGTTACTAGGCGCTGTCGATCACAAATATGCGATCTCCACTAGGCGTCGATCTTTTTGGACAGCACGATTAATTACCATGCGATGTTAACATGGATATCGCCATTAGGGACTTTCACGCAAATTTCGGCAGCCAATTCTTTCGCTAGTCCGGCGTGGACATAAAATATCCATCTTGTTGCACACCTCCGATGTTACTGGTGAAGTCTGCGAGTGCCAATTTTGGTTGGGTCTGAATCGAATATTCATGTTGTACAGTCAGCCGAACGAATTGAGTCGCTGCCGAATTGAGTTTTCATTTCGTTCGAATTATGGCCTTGCGCGAGCGAATTGAAGCCAATTCTCACGAGCGAATTGAGCAAATCGGCAGCTGATCCGACGTGGACCGACGTGTCCCAAAAAATGCGGCATCTTCTGACGTCGGACTAGCGAAAGAATTGGCTGCCGAAATTTGCGTGAAACTAACTATTACATCATATGACCGCAGGATCATGTGCGCGACAGTGCTTTGCTTTTTGCTTCCCGGCATGCCATGCCATAACGCGTGGGTGGCGTCGTGGTACATACAGGCGACTGTTGTGGCATTGTCATCGTTAGCGTCTGGCGATCGTGAGATGGAACATTCGACTGTATCGCCCGTTGGGATTCGAGCTTTGCTGCTGCTGCTGCTGCTGTGCTAGGGTAAGTCACGAGACAGTATGATGACGCGTCAGAGCTACGAGTGACGGGTACGATGACAGTCATCAGTGACAGGCATTTATGTGACCAGATGACAAGGGGGTCTGACAGAAATGACTGACAGAAATACCTGACACGAAAGTGAGTTTTGGTGGGAAAACCAGCAGTCAGAGAAATTGGAGGGAAAGCTGGTATGGCCTCCAATATTGCCAAGTCAGCACAGTTATAATTATTCAGAGTGATATGGAGTGGCGCGGAATACAGTGATGATATAACTGGGCTAGTCGGCAGATTCTATGATGTGACTGTTCGAGTTCTCATGAAGTATGATGGGACCTGACAGGAGTCGACATCGAGTGATGTTCGAAAGTTCGAGATCGGAAACCATGGCATAAATCAGCCGAGCAGGCTGAATGAAACAGTTTTTGAATTTGTTACTGAACAGCCACACCTGGCTGTTGTAACTCCGACATTTAAGAAAGATCCGATTCACATATATGTATCTTGCTTACAGCCATACATATCTCTTGCAGGCTTGAACTAGGTTCCCTGTATTGTTAAGTAGACTTAGAAGCTCTTAGAGAGCACCCCCGAACAACTGGTATCAGCGTGGTTGCGTTAGACGCGACCTGTTAGTGCCGACTGAACTTCGGCTGTACAATTATCGGCACACAACTTCTCCGCGAGGCCTTTCCGCGGGTTCCCACGAAAATTCTGAAGACGACGACGTAAAACACGCTTAATTGCGTCCGCCTTTCGTCAGGGCTGCGAATTTCGACGGAAAATATCATATACTGTTCTTGAATGCATATACCACACGTTCAAGTGTGATGTAATTCGTCTTTGCAGGTACCTTTCCGCGGGATCTGCCTTTCGTTAAACCGAAATCGGCGTCAATCGGCAGAAAATTTATCGCCCGTACTGTGTGAGTTCACTGCCGTTTACGTGCGTTCACTCACAGCGCAATCATGGACTTTCAGCATGGAATTCCGTCGCACACGGCTGTAGCGGCTTCCACGGAGCAATCGCAGTTTCTTTCGGCGGCGAATTACTCTGAATCGCTCGACCCAAGAATTATTTCGCACGTCTTTCCGCAATCGGCTGCGCACACACAACCTGGACTCTCGTACGTTGGCTCAACGCAGCAGCTGGATGTGAATTCTGCGTACGGATTTTTGCACGAACTGCCGCAGCGTAATTTTATGACGGCGCCGCCGCAATTTCAGCGGAATTCGTACGATTTTCCGGCCCCCACAGTGGGTACGACGAGCGCAGCTCCAACGGTAGCCCAATTATGACAACGCCAGCCGGTCAATTTTGGCAGCCGCAGCCCCGTGATGATTTAGCTCACCAGAGGAATTTTCAACAGCAAATTTTTCTGCAGCAACAGCAGTACGGTCAGCAGCACCAACTGCCACCACGTGCCTTGTGGCCACATACCACTCCGTTGCCAGCGGCTGCGTACGGCGTACCAATGGGGTACCCTTCTCCGGGTATGCTGTCTCCCCCGGTGCCGAATTTGCCAGTGCCTGAGCTCTCACCGTACCCCACGGCGTCCGTGGCACCGAATTTGGCCCTGTCCTGTCCTGTTCCAGTGACGGAAGCAGCCGTGCGGCTACCACCTGCTGTGACACCTTTAGTGCACGTTACCAGCGCAGGAATTACCCCCTCGGCAGGGGGGGGGAAGTGGTGCAAGTACCAGTGAGCCCAGTGCCACTGAGTACATTGCCCTGTGAGCCAGTAGGGGTTATTCCGGCACTGGAGACCCCTGTTCATACCCCTATTTTCACTCCGATTGCCACTAAGCTGCAGGACTTAGAACGGATGAACATGGCAGCACTGGCAGCACAATCCGTTTCTGCGACCTCCTGCCCGAAAGCGGGGAACCGAGCTTCCATATCGACCCTTTCCGCCGGAGGCTCTGGCAAAATTCCAACGTCATCGGTGACTGGAAGTGCCACTGTTGTTACTTGCCCAATGGTGGGGGATAGGGTCCCCACGTCGACCCTTTCCGCCGGAGGCTCTGGCCAAATTTCAACGTCATCGGTGTCTGGAGATACGGCTATTACAACGTCATCGGTGTCTGGAGATACGGCTGTTATAACGTCATCGGTGTCTGGAGATACGGCTGTCGCAACGTCATCGGTGTCTGGAGATATGGTCGTTACAACGTCATCGGTGTCTGAAGGTACGGCTGTTACAACGCCATCGGTGTCTGGAGTTACGGCTGTTACCGACACACGAACTGGCTCGACGACGACGCTGGGAGGACTGGCTGTAACCAGCGAGGGGCGCGCTGAACGAACCAGGAAGCTACCAGAACGTACCGAGCTTCTGATCCAGCGCAGCAGAGCCGCTGTCAGTCAGACTGCGACTGGTCAAGCGTCCTCTAGCTCGACTGTCTCGGCATCCTCACCTTCAATGCCGGGACAGTCAGCAAACGCTGCTTTAGCGGCCAAGGCAGGTGTGGTCCCAGTCGCCCAAGCAGGCGCAGTTCCGGCGATTCGCGATCCGAATCCCTCACCTGTCCTGAGCGCCGGAGGCTCTGGCGAGAACCTGACTCAGCCAGCATCAGCCTTGCAACACGCGGACTTTGTATTGCCTGACCCCTATGTCTCTGCAGAGGACTTTCAACACCGCGCCCAGCGATGGAAGCCAGAGGGGAATTGGCCAGCCGGGAATTGGTGGCTGCCCTGGAGAGAGTTGGACCGCAGCTGAAGGAAGGAGCACGGTCTGTCAGAGCTTTGAGAGAATCAGCCCGCCTCCAAGCATCAGAGCTTCCAGCTCAGCCAGCTCGGCAGGCTCAGCCAGTTGGGCAACCCTCAGTTCCTCAGGGGGACAGTCAGAGATCGCCAGACCGAAGGAAGGATTTCCGGTCGCCAGAGCAAATAGCTCTGGACCGTGCGTACAGCAAGTGCGGGAAGGACCAGAAGGTCCGGGTGATCAGATGGATAGAGGGACGCAGCACTGCGTGGAGCGACCACAGTGGGGATAGCGCGGAATCGCAGGCTTCAGCCCCCGTGAGGTTGCAGATAGTTGCTCTGTCAGCTGAGGAAAAGAAGACCCTCACGCAATGGTTCTATAATGAACCACGCACCCGGAGCGGGAAGATCATTTGGCATCCGGCCTCCCCGCAGGAGTTGGCTGTGCTACAGGCCGGAGTAACAGAAAGGGAATACAGGCGTGCCCTTAAACACGGGACTTTGCTACACCAGGAAGGGCTGCCAAGGAAACTCTTCGCAGGAGTGAACTTTGGCAGAGCACGTGTTAAGGAAAGAGGAGCGACCCCCACCCGCAACACCTTCTCAGCTCTCTCGGATCGCTTCTCAGCACTCTCAGCGGCTCCAGCAGAGGCCCAGAGGCAACCATCCGTGCCGCAGTGGGAAGAAATACCCAGATGCGGATTGGCATATCCCCCGGGCTTCTCACCAATTCCTCGTTTCCCTCCCAGCAGCGACAGCAGTGGGCCCAGTGACTCCAGTGATTCTACAGTTTCCCCGGAGCGAGGCAGCCGCGGCAGCAGCAGGCGTAGAGGCAGAGGTAGCAGCAGCGGCAGCAGCAGGCGGCAACGGAGGCGGAAGAAGCGGTTAGCCAAGAAGAGGGCAGTCAAGGCAGCAAAAGGGAAGGCTGTAGATGAGGAGCCTGCCTCTCGAGTATCAGCTCTGGAGCCTGAGCTGACAGAAGGGATGGCTGTCAGAACTTTGTTCAAAGACAAGGCTCTGCGGGACCAGGCTTTTGAGTGCCTCCCAGAAGAGCGCCAGAAGGCCGTCGCTCTGGCAGCAGCTCGAGGTGAAGTGGTGAGTTGGGAAGAGGAGGGCTGGGAAGCTCTGATAGCAACCCAGAGGGAGGTTCTGAAGGGAAAGGAGGCCATCTGTGCAGTAGTCCCTTCACCCGAAGAGTCGGAGTGGGTCTGGTATGACTGGACTAAGGCTCGGCATCCCTCACTGAGTCCCGACGAGGCGTGGCGTTTAGCCATAACCACCCGATATGAGTCCGGAGGATCCCCGTCCAAGTCTGGCAATGATGAAGCATCAGGCTCAGCGTCATCGGCTAAGGCAGCCCCACCAATCCACGAAGCCCTGGAAGAGTGGAGAGACCCACTGGTACCCATCACTGTAGAACAGGGTATCAGGGACTACGTGAGACGCCACGATGCTGATGCTCAGACAGCCGTGGCCATAGCCAAACAGTACTCCACTCTAGCGATTAGCTATGGGCACGCTCAGAACCACAGAGCTCGGGAGTCACTGATTAGCCCGGTGATGCAGCTGGTAGGACCCAGACGAGATCAGGCTGTTCAGAGCGGCACGGATTGCAGCAGATGCGGTAGACTGCTGTTGTCACCAGCTGGAGGGGTTAAGGTCGCCTCTGGGTTAGTATGGGACGTCATGCTGGGACCCAACAGAACGTGTGAGCAAGTTCCACTCTGTCAGAATTGTACTCAGCCGCCCTGGTCTGGTGCATTGGCCCAGCTGCCCAACATCCCAACTCCCAGTGTCACTTTACCACAGTCACAACCCCCTCGACAGTCCCAGCCTCCACCTCCACCAGAGGAACCTGAAGAAGAACCTCCGAACTGTCCACCGCCCCGAAGACCAGTCGAGCAGGAGCAGACAGAGAGGGATCAACAGCGGGCAGACTATACCAAGCTGAAGGAGTTGGAAGCTGAGGACAGATTGTTGCTTTCTCTACGGAAACTACGGGACCGCATCACCACGTACACATGCCCTACGGATAGCCCCAGCGGGGACAGACCATCTGCTGGACATCTGTTAGCTCCCCTGAAGAAGTTCATGAGAGAACTGCAAGATCACTTCAAGGAGGCACTGGTGAAGAGGGCGTTGACGAAGAAGAAGTCCTGCGACGATGGAGATCAGGAAGGGGCCACCATCACCACCGTGCCAGAAGAACTACGACTGATCATCAGGGACCGGGTGGAGGGGTCAGCGCAAGGAGTTCTAACTCAGAAGGTGTTGGCCAACCAGATGCAGAGTCCGGACGACTTAGTGGCCACGCTTGCGCGAGCGTGTGTTACTGACGCTCACCTGAGTATCCTACCCAATATGCTGTCGCGAGCTCGTCAAGCCTCTGGCAAGAACGCTGGAAGAAACGCCGCCACCTTCCATCACTCTCTCATGGAGTCCTTCGACATGTTTGAAATGCTGCATAACCATGGGGTGACGGGACCAGTAAGTAGAGCGGCACTACCGGGTATATTCCTAAGTGGACTGACACCAGAACTGCATGCCAGAGTCCACAAGGAATTGGTTGGAAAGGTGGATTTCAACCAGAGCTCCGGGAAGGTTGGATGGGAGGCAGAGCTACTGCGCAGATATGTGGAGCAAGCTACGATGGAGGAACGCAAGGATCCTGCGCATCTGAAGACTGCCCGCGATCAATCCCCCTTCCCTGTAGCTCCTTTGGCAGAAATCTGGGAGGAAGAAGCATCTCCCAAGGAACAATGCTACGCCATGCCCACGACCACTACTCCAACGGAAGTGGAAGGCCGGCAGCTGCCAGGATCGTCAGTCTACTCTGGCTGTCGAAAATGCAAGTCCAAGGAGCACCTGGCTCGCGACTGCCCACATCAACACCAGCCCCAGCAGAACGCAGCCTGGGTCAAATGTATCTGGGAGGAGGCCTTCGAGACCTTCAAGAACGCGGGAATAGATACTGGATCTGGCGGGATAGTGGAGCAGCAGCTGGCACTGGTAGCCCCGGAGCACATGGATTTTGCCGAGGGAGAGTCGACGGGGGCCGGTGCCTCTCCCGGACAACGCGGATAGGCCCCCAGGCCCGCGAGGTAAGTACTCCGCACCTCGCTATGGCCATCAGGAGGGAGGCCGACTCTGGAAGAGAACCAGAGAGAGGCATGCAAAGTCAGACCTACCGGTGGATCACTCACTTCAGAGAGGATCATCGGATGAGGCACGGACCAGGACCAGCGCAGCGAGCGGTGGAGAAAATGAGGCGGGCATTGCGCTGGCTGAAGAGGTCACGGCCAATCACAGTGGTAGCACCAGGGAGAACTGAGCCAAACGCTGCGCCAGCACAGGCATCCCAACCAACAGAGGTTCAGATCAGATTTCCTCTGTTCGGCAAATGGAGTCAAGGAGCCCCTAGCACAAAAGGGGTGTACCAGCGCGCGTTGCAGCCCCCAGGAGTCAGAAGAGTGCGCTTTAGAGAGGAAGCAGCCCCGCGCCAGCTGGTCGGGAGAGCTCTGCGCCGACAACTGGATCGCGCTAAGCAGCCAGTGCTATCACACGCCCAGCAACGGTTACGCGACGGACACCTGTCAGCAGCCTGGAAAGCAGCACAGACAGTAACGCGCAGAAGGAAGGAAGTGGAAGTGCACGGGCACAGAGTCAGAAGTGACGGAATTGGCGCAGATTCGGGAGCGTGTTGACCAGCTGAGGAAGATCACCCGGGCGCATCAGGAAGCAGAGGCAGCTCGACCTGCGCCATGGCCTGGTGATTCAGAACCAGAAGATCAGGTCACCAGGCAGGCTCGTTGGCAAGCCAAGATAGCAGAGGCCGGCACGTACCATCTGCCGGAAGACAATTCAGATGAGGAGCTGAATCCGCCTGAGAAGGAGCCAGGACTGCACAAACTGGCCAGCATCAGACCAGAGATAGGGGTGGACGCAGGGTCTGGACGCTGGGGAGAATGGTTGGATGCAGATGTACTAGCTGCTATGGACGCGAAGGGACCCACTCTGCTGATTTTCTGGGCTTGGGTAGGCAGAGTACGAGTAAAGGTCTTGGTGGACTCTGGAGCTTCTTCTAGCTTTACTTCTGTGGAGGCCGCCAAGAAGTTTAAACTCCAGCCCAAGAAACACGAGACGCCGATGAAGGTGCAGGTGGCAGATGGCACCGTGTACGACGCCAACTCTTGCGTCCGTCCGAAGCTCACAGCCGAGACACGGAAGGGCAGTTATGCCAAACAGGTTACACTGCGCGTCATGCCATTAGCACTCGGAGTGGACATAGTGTTGGGCGGAGACTGGCTACGAGCACAGAAGAAGGTCACATTTGACTACGCCCAGTATGGTAGCGTGAAGTTCGGACATGGGTCGCAGAAAGTAGTCATCGCGGGTTGCAACCCTGGGTCGTCATCTACAGGGTCTGGGCAGGCCATGGGACTGGTAGAGGCACAGCTTATCAGTACTAAGCAAGCCAGGAAGGACCTGCGAGCTTTGAAGAATAGCGGCGAGGAGGCGTACCTGATGTATCTGGCTCCAGATGGCACATTTAAAATGGAGGCCACCGACGACCCCAACTCTCCTTTAGAGGCCTCTGCAGCCTTATCAGAGTCATCTTCATCATCATCATCGGAGGCAGAGGGTGACAACGCTAGGCAAAGGGGGGGGGAAGTTACCTCTGACGAGGAAGGCTGCGACAGCGACAGTACAGTAGCAAGCGTAGCCACCCTAATCTCCGACAGCAGTTCGTCTGAATCTGAACAAGATGCAACGGAGCAGGAGGACTGGGCACAGGAGCAGGTGTGTGCTCTGCGACCGGTGACGTGCCCCACATCAGCGCAACCCGCTGTGCGAGATTGGGGACCTTACCCCACAAGGGCCAGATGGGAGGCGTTCCAGATGCTTCCACGAGAGCGCAGGGAGCAGGCTGCACAGCATCACGCGGAGGAATTGGAACCTGAGTGGGAAGAGGAGGCATACTGTTTGTGGAAAACAGGGCAGGCACTGCGTCTGCAGCAGGAGCAACGGAGGAGCAGAGGGGTGAACCACAGGAGATCGCGCAGAGTTAGCGAGCCAGTACTGGCAGCACCTATAGAAGCTGAGACAGGGCAAGGCAAAGATGGGTATAGCTGTTTCAGGAAAGAGGCACCAGCTGCTGCGGCGACACCTAGTGATGAGCGGAACAGCAAAGGTGAGACCAAGGAGGCCAAGCCGGATGAGGAGGACGCAGAGGTACCACAATGGATCCTGGACGAGCTGGTGAAGCTGAAGCAGCGGTACCAGGACGTGGTGGGCATGGAGCTTCCTGAGGGCGTCGTGGACCGCGACCACAAATCGCCGCTGCGCGTGGACCCCGAGTACCGTGATGGTGCACGACACAAGAGGTGCTACAAGCTGTCCATGGAGGAGTTGCGACAACTTCGTGGACAACTGGACGAGCTCTTGGCAAAGGGATACATCCGTCCCTCGTCTTCACCTTGGGGCAGTCCAGTCCTGATGGTGCCCAAGCCCTCCAACCCCAAGGAGCTGCGACTGGTGATCGACTATCGCCAGATCAACGAGATCACTGTGAAGGACCGTTACCCTCTCCCTGACGTACAGTCTCTCATCGATGACCTGCAGGGAGCGACTATCACTCCATTTCGTGGAGGTGGTGGGGCAGCATGCCTCACGGAAGGAGATAACCTGGCAGTTCTGGTTGCCAGCACAGTCACGGAGAACGTTCGAGACGGTAGAACAACTCTGTGAGGCTGGAGCTTTCGTACGGGGTGCCCGCACCCTTCGCATGAAGTCTACATTTGACGTGAACGAGGTGTTGACATGCTGGGATGAGACCGCAAAATCTGGTGTTCAAGGCGGAATTCCAGGTTGTGAGGAGAAAGCTGAGCTTTTAAAAGCACTGCTGGAGAACTCTGAAGAGTAAATAAGTGCAGTCAAGAGTTCGTATGTGCATGCATGTACACATGTGGTTGTGCTTACACCCTAAATTGGTGTTACCACTTAGGGTTTCCCCGCTAGAGGGCCATTTGCTCCAGAAATCTGCACGGAGATGCAAGTGCTTGATAGTTTATTTGTTCAAATATGTTTTATGGCAAACTACATTATAACATAGCACGTGACGGGTCCATTAGCAAGAACCTTTACATATGTTACCCGCCCTTTGTGAATACGCGTGTGATAAAGCATAGGGTTTGAGGGGGGTTTTGGCAAAATTGTGCTGAAATCGATGAAAATATCAAACATACGATAAACAGGTACATATTTTTCCCTTTTTACTTCCATTTTATAACCTTTAATCTCGATATAATACCATATGTGGATTTTTGGAACACTCCTCAATATGCCTAAGAGTCACGCGTAAGAATTCTGAAAACCCCGCCTCATACGATGAGAAAAACTTCCAAAATTATAACCACCCTATTTTTTGGGCATGATATGTTTAAAATAATGTAAAAAACATCAAAACAATGACCTTCAAAAAATCTTCCAATTTAGAGCGCATCTTCCAATTAAGAGCGATCGTCGTTTATCTTCTCTACCGCGGACGCTCTGTGGGGATTCTGGCAGGTGCCCATGGAGGAGGACGCAATCGAGAAGACGGCCATGACCACGCCGTTTGGAGCTTATGAGTGGTTGGTCATGCCTATGGGGCTGTCCAATAGCCCTTCGTGCTGGCAGCGAATGATGCAGAAGTACTTGGGCCACCTGCCGTTCGTCAGAGTCTTTGTGGATGACATCATGATCTTCTCTTGCAACCCCGAGGAGCACCTGGACCATCTGCGGCAGGTTTTGGAGGTATGCCGACAGAATAAGGTCAAGTTGAAGGAGTCCAAGTTACGTTGTTTTAAACGCTCAGTACGTTTTCTGGGACACGTCATTGACCGCACAGGTTGCCGACCTCAGCAAGACAAGATAGCTTCCATACGGGACTGGCCGCGACTCGAGACGGTGAAGCACGTGCGACAGTTCTTGGGCTTGGCTGGGTTCTATCGACGGTACATACAGGGTTTCGCTGACTTAGCGCACCCTTTGACCAAGCTGACTAAGAACCTAGTGCCATGGGAATGGGGACCAGAGCAGGAACACGCCTTTGAACGCCTCAAGACCGCCCTCACCACTGCACCGACCTTGATCTTGCCCGATCAGGAAGCAGCGCATCGCGGCACCAGCCCCTTTGTCGTGCAGACTGATGCGAGTGCAGTGGCTTTAGCTGGCGTGCTGATGCAGGATCTAGGCAAGGGCCTGCAACCCATAGCCTTCGAGAGTAAGCAGTTCTCGTCTGCTGAGCAGAACTACCACGCAGGTGAGCGTGAGCTAGCCGCCATCCACCACTGCACTACGCAGACTTGGAGACATTACCTGATATTCACGGAGTTCAGGTTAATGGGGGATCATGCTCCTCTAAAGTGGTTATATTCGCACCTGGACGGGAGCTCAGCCGACGCCAGGCTAGGTGGTACGAAGACCTGGTGGAGGTAGGAGTGCACGCCATGGAGCACGTGCCTGGACGCACACTGGTGGTACCGGACGCTGCCTCACGGCGACCGGACTACGTGCAGGCGACGGCGCGCGAGGGGCTGAAGGAGGCTGGCTATGTGGATCCGAGCACTGACCAGCCGGTGTCTGCAGAGGAGGGTAGAAGAGCTGCGGGAGCCAAGGGGAAATCAGAAGACATGGTGGCTGGCCTGAAGGTTGCAGAAGAGGAAGACCCCACTTCACCCCTGGACTTAGAGCTCAGCTCGTCGGACGAGGAGGAAGGTGAGTACCCACCGGTCAGTGAGCCCAAAGTAACCGGTAAGCTAACTCAGCTGAACGGTCTCTGGTGGGCAGAAACACCGGACTTATGGCTGGACGCTATGGTCACAGTGGAGAGGATGGCCGCGCTACCAGCAATGGCAGGAGTCCAGACACGAGCCCAGAGTGAGCAGCGACCAGCAGAGAAGCAGCAGCCAGCAGCGGTACAGCAGCAGTCCTCACCAAGGATGCAACCTGGGGAACCCCTGGTAGACAATCAGGACTGGAAGCTGATTCCGTCCGAGTTTAGTCGATTGCAAGCCAAGTACGCGAAAGTGTTGGGTGGACGGTTCCAGGTGGACGCATGCTGCGACCTCATGGGGCAGAACCGGCAGGTGGACACGTTCTGGACAGATTGTCTGAAGGAACAGTGGAGGGGTCGCGTGGTGTGGTGTAACCCACCCTTCTCGGATTCCAAGGTGAGCATTGCTGACATCCTAAGACACTATGCTTCAGAGGCCCGACACGCTCCCCAGAGCACAGCCGCGCTGTTCCTGTTGCCTGACTTCCCGCAGGCTGACTGGCGGCCCCTGCTGCGAGAGTACGGAATGGAAATTGCAGAGACCATACCCCGAGTGAACGAGCAAGGGGAGCCCAACCGGATGTTCGTCTCTCCTGGCGAAGAAAGGGGACACCGTACAGCCCTGCAAGAGTTGCCCATTCCATGGCCCGTCTTGGTAGTGTTGGCTAAGCCGCAGCGAAAGCACTTTGAAGAGATCACAGCCCCAAGGGAGAGACCCTCAGCATCACCAGCGGTAACTCTCAAGGGCGCAGCAGCCAAGATCAGGGACCAGGCAGGAGTGGTGGAACCAGGCATGTTTCTGCGTGCCTTACGAGCAGAGCACAGGCGCAGTGAGTACCTTTCAGCTCTGAAGCAGGAACTACTGGCCACTCAACATCACCGCACCGAGCATTTTCGACTGGTGAGTAACATCATCTGGAGAGTGGCGGAAGGGCGCTATCAGGTGGTCTTAGCTCCCGACTCCCCTCTGAGAGAGCTGGTCTTGAGGGAGGCTCATGAAGCACCTGCAGCTGGCCACACAGGGAGGGACAAGACCCTGGACAGAGTCAGGCGACGATTCTGGTGGCCGCGTATGGATCTGGACGTAGCTGAATGGGTGAAGACGTGTGTAACCTGCCAGCAAACCCAGCCGCGCCAGGGATACCCAGCAGGCCTGTTACAGCCTCACTCTGTGCCTAGTCGATTGTGGGAAGTGGTGAGTATAGACTTTGTTACTGGGCTCCCCACGACAGAGAGAGGTGTGAACGCCTTCGCCACCTTTACTTGTAAACTGAGTAAGATGGTGCACGTGGTCCCAATGGCGTACAATGATAGCTCAGCGGAGGTGGTGACCAGAATGTTCATGGATGCGGTGTGGCGACTGCACGGAGCCCCAATGAAGATTGTGTGCGACCGGGACCCGCGCTTTCGAGATGCTCTGACCCAGGAGTTCATGCGACTGATGGGCGTGAAGGTAGCCAGCACCACCCCTTATCACCCGCAGAGTGATGGCCAGGCGGAGCGCAGTAACCACACTGTGGAGCGCATGCTGCGTTGCTACGTGGCAGAGAACCAGGAGGATTGGGACCTGTGGGTGGCTCCAGTGGAGTACGCCATCAACGACTCCAAGTCGGCAGTGACAGGGTTCTCACCGTTCGAACTGGTGTATGGACATGCGCCAGCGACTCAGTTGGACCTCTTCATGGATGCAGCTCTGGAGGGAGGCGCAAAGAGGAGGAAGGGAGGTCGCACAGCAGCGGACAAGCAGGGTACCGCTCACCAGCTGGCCAAGCAGTTCGCGCAGCAGCTGCAGGCGGCACGAGAAGGTTTGCAACTAGCTCAGCAGCGTATGATAGAGCAGTTCGATGCACGGCACCGTCTCCAACAGTACAAGGTGAATGATCAGGTGTGGGTGGATGGACAGCACCTGACGCTGCCCGGTGACAGGGGCTTGAAACCCAAGTTGCGCAAGTTGCGGCACGGACCTCTGCGAGTAGTAGAGTGTCTATACAGTGATCGACAGCAAGAACTGCCAGTACAGGACCGAGGAGCCCCGTCAGCCTACAGACTGGAGCTGCCTGTGCACTGGAAGGTACATGACACTTTCACTGCAGACAGGCTCAGCCCAGTACAGTCAGGCGCAGATCACTTTGTTAGCAGACGGGAGGAGATGGCACCACCGCCAGTAATGGTAGAAGGGCAGAAGGAGCGCGAGGTGGAGCGCATCATTCGCACGCGCTTCAGAAAGCTAGGCGGGAAAACTGGCGGGTCAGTACAGGAGTGGTTGACTAAGTGGAAGGGATTACCACACAGTCACAGCCAGTGGCGGACTCGAGAAGACCTGGAGGGCAAGGGAGGCAGGCTGGAACCTCTGAGAGCCTTTGAGGCTGATGAGGAGAAGCAGAGGAGGGCTCCAGAAAAGAGGCGTAGGGAGACGCACGGCCAGCAGCAGGAGCAGAGGGCTCAGCTCATGGCAATGAGAGCCCCCACTCCGAAGGTTTACAGTAAGGGTGCCAGCCAGGTGTACCAGCCACATCTCACAACAGTGCAACACCCTGTGAGAATCCTCGTCCTCTTCTGTGGGACTGGATCTGTGGAGCAACAGTTCCAACGGCAGTTCGACGGCTGCGAAGTGGTGACAGTGGATATTCTTCCCAAGTGGCAAGCAACATGCACTGAGGACATTCTCCACTGGAACTACAAGCTGTACCCCCGACACCACTTCGACGTGATCTGGGCGAGCCCACCATGTAAGGAGTACAGCAAGGCCAAGACTATAGGAGTACCAGATCTGGAACTGGCTGATCGACGAGTGAAACGTACCCGGCAGATCATCGAGTACTACGATCCAGCATACTACTTCATTGAGAACCCAGCTGGGGATGCACTGCGAGGGCTGCACACGCGACCTGTGATGAAGGGGTTACCCGATCCTCACCCCGTCTCCTACTGTAGGTATGGGACACCTTACATGCCTATTCTACTAATCTTACGGTGGGTTAACCCACCGTAAGAGGAATTTTCGGCGGTCTCTAGTGGTGGCGTTATGAGGTCTACGGTGTCAAACCTATCGATTTTCAGACAGTTCATGAGTTGAATGAAAGCTGAGGAACATACTATGGATGGGTGCGATGTGCCCCGTGTGTGTAATGCGCTCGCACAGTGGGGGGGTGTAGCGGGTTCCGATCATATATGCTTACGGTGGGTTACCACATAATTTTGTGTATTGGTATATATGTGGCCATCCTCGATGGCCCTTTGGAAATTTGGAGACCCATGTTGTCAAGTTCTCGAGCTGCTCTTTCTGCAGTGTCTTGTCCAATTTTTTATTCGAGGCCATCTTGGCCCTCAAAATGTCACGCGAAGTGAGGGTGGTATGACCGTTTATTACGCTATATGACACGATTTATATGCAATAATTGGTTTGCCGGTTTGGGTTTGAATTTTCAGGTTAACAAACCCGGATACATCCGATATAATTCTTCGCGGATGCCTCTTGGGAGTGTCTAAAGGCATCTTGCCACCATGAACATGACCAGGGGGTCAGTTTAGGGGTTGGAAAAATCGTTTTACTTAGGGTTGGGTAACCCACCGTAAGGGGTCCTTACGGTGTGTAAACCCACCTTTCGTAGAATAGGCATACATGAAACCTACACATATCTGGACGAACGCCGTGCTACCCGTACCCCTGCTGCAGTGTACTCAAGCAACGCCATGTCCCGCGAGAGCTGTGCTGGGAAAGCACGAGAACACATCGCAAGAAGGAGTTTCAGCGTCCAGAACACGAGGCATGGGGTCAGCGCAAGCAGTATACGCGATTCCCCGCACCTTATTGCACCATCTGTTCTGTGGACTGAAGTTGGGCAAGCGCATGAGCGAGGAAAGTGCAGCAGCTATCATGGACCTCATCGCCACCCTGACAGCGCAGACGGATGAGATCTCGATGCAGGAACAAGATACTGGGGTCTAAAACCCTCAGGGCGCAAAGCAGCGCAAGACCCGCAAAGCGAGAGGAGTACCAGGGCGACAGAACCGTTTAAGCGTTGGCAGCGTAATTCGGGGACGGAACCTAGGGAAACCTCCAGCGCGGAAGGGGACTCAGACCCAAGGACTGAGGGGCACGGGACCCAAGAACCCGAGGCTTAGAAGCCAGGGGGACTCAGACCCGAGGACTGAGGGGCACGGGACCCGAGAACCCGAGGCTTAGAAGCCAGCATCACTGTGCATGTTTGTTGATCCCCAGACAATGTAAATACAGGCGAACTCTAACGCTAGCGAGGACGTAAGCGCGCGCCTAAAAGGGGGGGAGAGTTGTGCTAGGGTAAGTCACGAGACAGTATGATGACGCGTCAGAGCTACGAGTGACGGGTACGATGACAGTCATCAGTGACAGGCATTTATTATGTGACCAGATGACAAGGGGGTCTGACAGAAATGACTGACAGAAATACCTGACCCGAAAGTGAGTTTTGGTGGGAAAACCAGCAGTCAGAGAAATTGGAGGGAAAGCTGGTATGGCCTCCAATATTGCCAAGTCAGCACAGTTATAATTATTCAGAGTGATATGGAGTGGCTCGGAATACAGTGATGATATAACTGGGCTAGTCGGCAGATTCTATGATGTGACTGTTCGAGTTCTCATGAAGTATGATGGGAACTGACAGGAGTCGACATCGAGTGAAGTTCGAAAGTCGAGATCGGAAACCATGGCATAAAGCAGCCGAGCAGGCTGAATGAAACAGTTTTTGAATTTGTTACTGAACAGCCACACCTGGCTTTTGTAACTCCGACATTTAAGAAAGATCCGATTCACATATATGTATCTTGCTTACAGCCATACATATCTCTTGCAGGCTTGAACTAGGTTCCCTGTATTGTTAAGTAGACTTAGAAGCTCTTAGAGAGCACCCCCGAACAGCTGCTGCTGCTGCTGCTGCTGCTGCTGCTGCTGCTGCTGCTGCCGCTGATTGACTAAGTACTAGGCGCTGTCGATCACAAATATGCGATCTCCACTAGGCGTCGATCTTTTTGGACAGCACGATTAATTACCATGCGATGTTAACATGGATATCGCCATTTGAGAGTTTCCCGCAGAATTCGGCAGCCAATTCTTTCGCTAGTCCGACGTGGCCCATAAAATCCGTGTGTGTCGCGATAGTCCGATTTCACTGGTTCAGTTCGTGAACACTTACACTAATGTAATTTTGGTTGGGAGTAAACGGAATATTCAACAGGTACAGTCAGCTGAGCGAATTGAGTCGCTGCCGAATTGAGTTTTCATTTCGTTCGAATTTGGGCATTCTTGAACGAATTCGAGCGAATTCGAACGAGCGAATTGAGCAAATCGGCAGCCGATCCGACGTGGACCGACCGGCGTGTCCCCGGAAAATGCGGCATCTTCTGACGTCGGACTAGCGAAAGAATTGGCTGCCGAAATTTGCGGGAAACTCACTATTACATCATATGACCGCAGGATCATGTGCGCGACAGTGCTTTGCTTTTTGCTTCCCAGCATGCCATGCCACAACGCGTGGGCGGCGTCGTGGTACATACACGCGACTGTTGTGGCACTATCATCGTTAGCGTCTGGCGATCGTGAGATGGAACATTCGACTGTATCAAGGCTCCTAATCGGTTTAACCGATATTCCGATATATCGATATATCGGGAAAAAACGGGAAATCGGTATCGATCGATATCATTTTTGTGCACATTTCATCGATAAATCGGTATCGATTCAGTTTAGTATTGGTGGTCTTATGTATTGTATACGGAGAATTGTATATAAGATTCAATAATCGATATGAATCGATATCATCGATTATCGATTGAAAATGTTGAATATCGAAATCGATCGATATGCAAGTTTGAAACCGATTAGGAGCCCTGGATTGTATCGCCCGTTGTATACAAGCCGGCGGTCATTTCCCCAGACGATTTATAATTAAATCCGGTTTTTTTGGTGAATCAAAACCTTGCGCATACTTTCTCCCAGAACAGAACGAAGCGGACAGCAACGCAACAGCCCTCGCGAAGGGTGCTGCAGAGATATATTGCAATATATTTGACATATGTTGCAATATATCATTAACTACATATTCATCATATTGCATATGCATGCTTCTTGCCAAGTGCGGGCGCACATCTCATTGCTTTCTGGGATTTTCGAGTGAAGTTTCGAGTTTTTGCTCAAAACCTCCCTCAAAAATTCTGATTATAAGTATGGCGCATTCCGCTGCATTCCGTTTGAGTAACTCGCCTTTGGTTTGTATGCACGTTTCCCTTCGTGCATACAAATTTTCAGCGTGATGTGAGGTGTTGTGCTTGTGGTTGGCATCCCGCCATCTCGCCGCAACACCCTCTCCGGAGGAACGGCGGCGGCCATCCCGATGCTTCAAGAAAGGTTGTCTAAGGTACCATATGATAATAAAGTATTATCATATAGTACTAGCGAATATTGATTGACATACGCACGTTGCATACGCTTGACGGGCTGCCCATTTTGCGCACATACACTAACGGTCATAACCCTACCGCAACTTCTAGATGACGGTGTGTGGGTCAGCTAAGCACCCAAGTAGACACTTTAAGGACATATTATGCCTTCTTAGGCATATACAAGTGATATGTATACCTTCGAATGTTTACTTGATTGCTGAGCTTGCCTGCGCAAGAATTGATCCTTAACACTGTGAGCCCATAGTGGGCGGTGCTTAACACTGTGACCGTTGACCGAACTTTCACTGAAATTTCCGAAGCCATCGACCGTCCGATTTTCAATTTTTTTGCAGAACTGAAGAGCTCTCGTGCCTCGTCGAGAAGCTTCCATCCGTATGGTCAGAAATATTATTGGAGAAATTTTATCGGACCGCCGGCTTGTATACGTTGGGATTTGAGCTTTGTTGATGCTGCTGCTGATTGACTAAGTAAGTAAGTAATTTACTTCATGCGAAGACGATACAGGTCAGAGGTTCGGTGGGCAGTGTCCCCGATTGCGATACGCGATCACCTAGAAATATTCAAGCGACCAACACGCGAAGCTATCCCAATTTATACCCGAGATGTTATTGTCCTTTATGGCTACTGCCCGACGGTCCTTGTCATAGGACCGGAAATCGCGTCCGGTCCTATCACAAGGACCGGAGCTTCGGGAATTTTTTGGGGCGTTCTCTTGACGGTCGGAGACCCTATCTTCCGTATCGTAGTACCCTTAGGACCTAAACGTAGTGCCACTTTGCGCCACGTACCTTACATCGTCATATAATGCATATATCCAATGCATTTGTACAAGGCACCCTACCATTTTTGGGTTGCAACTCTTGAAGGACGGTGATAAATACCTCTGATCTTTTCATAATTTTTATCCAATCGAATTTGGCGTCTGACAAGCTTGTCAACCTACCAATTTGAACCAAGGCTCTATATCGATATTTCCGATAACCGATACTATCGATATATCGTATTTATCGCCGGATTGCAACGTCTAACTATCGATTGTGCAAGTTTTGGTGTTCCATATTTAATTTATAACAAGATACATATAAATGTCCAAGTAATCGATTATTTATCGATTGTGCCGATTATCGATACCGTTTTTCGGATATCGGGTTGTATCGATACCGAAAAACCAAACCGATATAGAGCCCTGATTTGAACCCTAACATAATATCCAATCATGCGCAAAAGATTGTGCACGTTTTCGAGACATATTGGTTCATATATACACCTTGAAGTTTGGGTTTGGGATTGAAACCCTATCTTTTTGCTAGATTTCACACCTTATTTCTAGAAGGGAATCTGCCCTTGATGTGCAAATACGAGTGAGGATATCCTAGAATTTTCATCATGCACGTAAAAGTCTTACTCCAGATATATATGATAAATTTTTGAACGCTTTACATAACTGAAAGACGGGCTGATATGACTTGTATGCATCGGTAAAGTTAAAGAGGTGCGGGGTTTTTTATCATCGATTTTCAGGAATTCTCATATTTCTTCTATGTGTGGACTTAGTGAGCTATATTTGCGGGCATATTATGGGTTTCCAAGGTAGCGCTAATTATATATATCATAAACAGGTCCCAAATATGTTAGGTTTGGGCGCTATACGCATTCTAAAGCCATTTGATGAGTGAACGAAGCTCCGCCCTTTCCGGTCCTTGTGATAGGACCGGTCATTTTAATTAATTTCAAGCGATGCTACCCCCACTAGTTCCACCATCTCCCCACATGCCCAAATCGAGTATACCGCCCAAACCACGTTCAAGATAAATTCTTTGACACCTAAAAGTGATGCCCAAGCACTCATATATCAAGTATATCTAAAAAACGCACTTGCTAGCCCGAATTCACTACGGCCCTTGTCATAGGACCGGGCCGTCGGGCAGTAGCCATTTACACCCTGATGACGAGGTCATTGCAAATGAACATCATATACCGAGTATCAGTATGTGTCCGGCGATCGCATCCGTGTCACGAACCAACGAACCAAGATTATGGCGAGGGAAGCAGAAGCGGTGCTACCACACGGGGGAATACCTATCCCCCTATCCCCACATTCATCTCCGTTCGATCATCAGGAATCGACAGTCAGAATTCCGGACAAGTAGGCTATCCCCATCTTTTGAACCGGCCCGCCGCGCCGTGTCACGTATTCAAGATGACCGATCGGATGTCACGTCATCCGCCACGGCGAAGCGGAAGGATGCAATTTCTCGCAAGTAACTTCATCAAGTAAGACATGATCGACGTGCACAGCATAGCCGATAGCAAAAAATCCGCAACAGTTGTAGTCTTTTATTTGTGATATTATTTAAAAGTGCTCGCGAAATTGGCTATTGGAAGAATCGGTGTGGAAAGCATCGGCACTGCACTGCAACCCAGCCGCACACCCTTGACAATCCGCCGCTCGCTCTGCAAGAGCCCCAGACTCCAAGCGCGAGATCTGTTTCCTTGGTGTGTGTGAGTTGCCGCTGTTCTTGCCGACTCTTTCAACACGAGATTAGTATCGTATGATACCGTGCTTATTTTCATCCCTCTTATGGTGTAGGTTTGGTATTGTCCCTGCTGTGCGCTCATTCCCCGCAGCGAAGCAAGGCGGCGGTTGTGTATGGCCGCAGCTCCGCCACTGTTCAAGTGCGCACCGAGGAACCAACGAACTCAGCAGGGGTCAATCTGATATTGTCATGTATTGATGCGCGTGTTCAGAATAGCGCAAGATCTCCCTCTCCGCTCTCCCGTTATCTTGCACCTTCCCTGCCACAACCAGCGTTTCGCTAGTGGTGGTTGTTTCAGGAGAACACGTTGTGACAGCTTCGCGTTTTCTGATGTGCACTCGTGTCCACTACCCGGTGGTACATGGGGATGTACCCAAGAGGGTCTGGGTACATAGGGATGTACCCAAGCTAAATCGACGGTATGGGGGCATAAATTTAACGGTTTGTCGTTACGAATTATCAATATAGCTAGCCAACATCGTCATGAACACGGGAATATGCCGTCACAAGCATCCTGGTAGGATATATATCATGTCAGGTGCATTCAAACCCATGCAAATCACAACTTGGCTCCCAAAAACATTTTTCTAATTGTTTTTTTACCACGGTTTGTTGCGACTCGCCTTTTTCACAGTCTCGCATATCTTAGGGGGGGGGATTCTTCACAAAGTGGAATACTTTTTAAGGTTTGTTACACCACAATATCTTAATTAATTTATTCTCGTCATGTTCGGCGTACCCTAGATCCCCAAGCTTAACTGCTTACTTGCCGCACGGCACGAGGTACCGTATCGGGTGTGGGGACGAGTCGGCGCGAGCGGTTGAAGGTGACCTGTGATATCGATTATTATTACCAAAAATATTTGTCAGCTCATTCTTTGGCAATCGTATTTGCGATAACATGCATTGCACAGATAAATATGTCTTCGTTCAATAGATCGATGGGTGGGAGTCGTCACATATGTCCGCGCGCATTTTTCAGGCGAAATCTAAAATCTGACACTGTTTTATGATGAGAAGTCTTGGTGATGAAGTATGATAACTTGTGAGGTATGGTACCGCCCCATAATAAAATAAGTGCTTTGAGGGGTCTATGTTAATGCCCTAATGAAACATCGACCAAATATGCAATTTTCATGTGCATAACCGTGCATACAAATCGATGTACCCAAGCGATGTACGCAAGAATTTGGAACTTAAGAATTTCGCCTTTTCTGGGAAATCACCTAGGCAATCGCCCCCAAAAACCCATGTCTATGACATGAATACCGCCAATCATATGGTTCATACCCAAGATTGGTGTGTTATTGACAACCTATATTGGCCATATGGACACTTGAAATGTTTCGAGCTCGCCATGGCGTGCGGAACAAAGAGTGGCTTGGGTACATCGTGATGTACCCAAGACCGGGTAGTGGACACTCGTGTGTTGGGAAATGACGCCACTATTTCGCTGCAGTAGACTCTTAGAGGCCGCAGTCCGTGGAACTTGAGATTCCCGGCTTGGCCAACGTGGCTTGTTATATCACGGGCGCACCGCATCGGCATCTTGCTGGCCGGCTGCATTTGCATCTCACCGCCCGGCTGCATTTGCATCTCACTGGCACACCGCATTTGCATCTCACGGGCGCACCGCATCGGCATCTTGCTGGCCGGCTGCATTTGCATCTCACTGGCCGGCTGTATTTTCATATCACTGGCGCTGTGGCGCACCGCATTTGCATATCACTGGTCGGCTGCAGTTGCATATCAGGTATGCTGAATGCAAGCTTATATGGTGACAATTTGAAGGTTGTGGGTGTGGTTGTGGCAGGCCCAACGATGCAACGAGCTTTCACTCCGACTGCATGGTGAAGAGCGATACTCCTCGAGGCTGCCACCTGAGGATAATGGTGAGAGCTTCATTGTGCCGGGCCTGCTAGACTTCACTCGCCCATCAGTGGCACAGGCTCGCACCAAAGCCTTGGAGCGTGCTGCCGCATGCATCTCCTCACAGTCCATGACGGCGAAACGCCAAAAGGCCTTGAAGATCAAGGCCGAGAGCATGAAGCGCCTTCGTAATCAAAGGCGGGGAGCATCTGGTGAGTTCAATGCCTTGAGCTCAACTCCCCGCACCCACTCTATGAAGCATGCATTTCCCATAAGCATGGAATATGTGACATTCGGGACAAAGGGGGGAGGGGTTGTGCCGCAGCCCCACTAGCACTGCTTCCCCCCTCAGCTGTTATTGCATCCGCTGCTCTTGGTGATACTTGTGCGGCCTCTAGAGCACCAAGTGAAACAAAATATATTGCCCATCCTTGAGCTCCCTTGCATTGCACTCCCCCCCAAGCATACCCTTGATCATTGGAAGCATTTCTTTGTGACATGGGGTGGGGGTTGTGCCTCACGAGCATTGCTTCCTCCCCCTGCTGCCGCAGATTCCGATGTTGGCACTACCGTTGGTATCGGTGCAGCCTCCATGGCACCAGGTGAATTAGCTTTTACATCATACTTCCCTCCAAGCATAGCCTTCATCATCATAATCATGGATGTGCGAGCTAGTGCACGCGGGAGATGTGACATGGAGGCTAAGGGGGAAGGGTTGTTGTTGCAGGCCCAATAGTATTTCTTGACCCTCCATGGGTTTCGGACCCTGAAAATGCTCCAAACTTATTTCCGATCGGATCGAAGAGTGCAGGTAATAGATCCTCCAACCCTTCCTTCTTGTGGACGCGCTTCCCTCCAAGCATACCCTTCATCATCATAAGCATGGATGTGTATGCTTGTGCATAGGAGGTATGCCATGGGGGAGCAAGGGGGAGTCTTGGGGGAGGGTTGGTGTTGCAGGCCCACCAGTACTGCTTCCCCCCTCTGCCCCTGCAACTCCAAATGCTGCCACTACGGCTGCTCTTGGTGCAGCCTCCACAGCACCAGGTGAATACACCCACCCTCCTTAGCTCTCTTGCATCGCACTTCCCTCCCTCCAAGCATACCCTTCATCATCATAAGCATCCGGATGCGCAAGCTAGTGCATGTGAGGGGACATTGACATGGCAGTCTGGGGGTTGGTTGCTGTGCCCACCAAGACCGTTCCCTCGCAGCTCTCCAAATGCTGCCACCGTTGTTGCTCTTGGTGCGCCTAATAAAGATCGTGAATGCAACTCCCCCCCTTAGCTCTCTTGCACTTCCCTTCCTCTAGGCATACCCTTTATTCGCATAAGTATTTGGATATGCAGGCTACGCGGCATGGGAGGTGTGACATGTGTTGGGTAGCAGGGGGAAGGGCTGATGCCGCATTCAATTCATCATTGCTTTCTTATTTTGCTCCTGTGGCTCCAAATGCTGCCACTCCTGGTGCTCCTGGTGCAGCCTTCACAACATCAGGTGAATACACCCACCCCCCTTAGCTCTCTTGCATTGCACTTCCCTCCCTCCACCAACACCGTATATTGATGTATGATTATCAGCATTTGGCAGGGAAGAAGGCTTACCGTGAGAGGCCGGCCCGGGGCCGTTTGAAGTCAGCCCGGGCCGGTTGCGGGCCGCTCGATTGTTGGATGCGGGCCGTCTCTCAAGGGTCCCGATTATGAAAATTTTCGTGAAAATTGTGCGATTTTTATGATCTTGCCATACTTAAAATTAAAATTTTGCGCCTGCGGCGGGCAAATTTGAAGATTGGCCGGGCTGGCCGAAAGTGGGCCAATAAAAATTCCAAATGCGGGCCGCTTCATAAAAAGAAAGCCTTCTTCTCTGGCATTTGGATGCGTGGGCTAGTGCATGGGATTTATGACATATGGGGAGCAAGGGGGAGGTTGGTGTTGCAGGCCCACCAGTAATGCTTCCCCCCTCTGGCCCTGCAGCTCCAAATGCTGCCACAGTTGCTGCTCTTGGTGCAGCCTCCACAGCACCAGTGAATACATCCACCCCTATTAGCACTTAGCTCTCTTGCATTGCACTTCCCTCCCTCCAAGAACGCCTTGTATGATCATCAACATCTTCACGTGTAGGCTACGCTGCATGGGAGGTATGACATATGGGGAGCAAGGGGGAGGTTGGTGTCGCAGGCCCACCAGCACTGCTTCCCCCCTGTGGCCCTGCAGGTCCAAATGCTGCCACAGCGAGCTGTCGCTCTTGGTGCACCTCCACATCACCGGTGAATGCACCCCCTCCCCCCCGCTCTCTTGCATTGCACTTCCCTCCCTCTAAGAATACCCTTTATCATCATAACTTCATAAGCATCTAGATACGTATCCCTACGGTCCTGGAAAACGTTAGTATGCATGCTAACGACGTACTAATACGTGCTAACGACATGTTAACGAATGATAACAATGTATGCTAACGACATACTGTATTAACACAACGTTAGCATGTCATTAGCATATCGTTAGCATGTACGCTAACTGGAATTTATATGCTAACTACATGCTAACGACATACTACCGATATGTGCTAACGACACACTAACGCAACGTTAGCATGACGTTAGCACGCTCTTAGTACGTCTTTGGTAAACATACTAACAACATCATAACGGCATGTTAACGGCATACTACGGACATGCTAACAATGGCAAGCCAAGTGGTTTAGTATGCCAATATGATGTCCATAGCATTGCATTAGTATGTTTTTAGCATAATATGTCCATGCTAACGCAACCATCATAAACGCATACTAAAGACATGCTATGGACGTGCTACGTGGATACTAACACTAATATGATAACTTATGTTAGCATGTTCATATAGTGTCATTAGCATGCCTTTAGCATGCTATGCTCGTACTAACAAGTACATACTAAACGCATACTATCGACATGCTATTTACATGTTAACGATACTAGACTAACGACATGCTATGGACGTCCTACATACATACTAACGCCGATATGATAACTGATGTTAGCAGCATGTCCATATAATGTCATTAGTATGCCTTTAGCATTTAGCACTCGCGTGTACGAGGCCTATCTATATGCACAATATCACTAGAGGATTGCGAAAATGTGTGCTACTTACATAAAGTGTGTTCACAATGCGTATGCTATGCGAAGGATAGCACATCACGCATACGCATGGGACACTCGAGCATGTTTAATACAATCATATTAATACGATAGTGTAGCTAGCTAGGCACGATGGGATACAATTGGGACTACTCATCTCTATCGGTCCGCGGGGAAGACGAGAACCCTACGAAGGATCCCCACTATGGACTCACTCGCCCCAACAAGCGGTGCGAGTTGCATAAGGTCCTCATATGCATGGTGGAGTATGGAGAGGCTGGCGTGCAACCATTAGAGTTTCCTTTCGATTGGTTCCCAATGCTCGACCACTACGCTATCGACAACCGCACGCAGGGTGCGTGGGTATGGTGCGAGGAGAGCGCAACCACTCGCATCGTTTTCCACGACCATGGAAACGCCGAGGATGGCAAAATAAAATCGACAGAGATCTTCACCTCCCTTGTGTCGTACAAGTTGTGCGCTAAGTGCGCTAAAACTTGTCAAAGGATGGTGCAGCCTCTCGAGAGGCACGAGCGCAATGCAAGTTTGAATATTTATGAACGTTTGAACGTCGAGTTCGAGCTAATATAGAATATAACGAATTAGCACAGACTAGTAACGATAACGAGCAAGTAAAACAAATAATATTCGTTTGCAAAAACAAGTAACAATATGCATAAACTTGTAAGTGTACATGTTTTTCACCTATTGAGCTAGTGTCCAAGCATGGCATACACGTCTCGAAAGTAAAGCATTATGTAAGCCTATTATGTACGCTTTCGCTTGGCTTGTTCCTTCCCTACGAGTCCCTTCGCGGCTTTGTCTAAGGCTTTCTCAACATCGCGTGCCAAAACCTTCAGGACTTTCTTATGCTCCTCGTCCACCGTGTTGGTGAGGTCTGTGCCCGCTAGAAAGTACTTCACGAACTCCTTCGTAACGAAGTCGAGATAACCCCAATGTAAGGCCGAGTTCACGGGGTTCAGCTGAACATCAGGGTCGTAGGAAGCCACGCCCTTCAACGCCAAGTTCGCGGAGAACACCACCCGGGGCGTGCCATCCGCATTGGTCACCCCTTGGTGTACCCCTCCCACCACCGCGCAGTCGCCCAATCCCACTTTCTCCTTTCCCCCAACGTTCCTCGCATACGCGTCGAGGGTTTCCTTCGAGAGCATGAGGGCGCGCTGCTCGTGGAATTGGACATCGCAGTTGAGTTGCAACCTCTCTTGCGTCGATTGGCCTAGGAGCTCAACCGACGCATCGAAGGACGGTGTTGGTGCACAACTCAACCTTGTTGGGGATGATGGGCCAAGGTAGGCCACAATGGCCAAGTGATGAGGGCCTTCGGTGAGAGGCTGGTTCAACGGCTGGTCAAGATGCCAAGGTTGCCACCCCCTTAGGGACGAGAGGACCTTCCCCGATTTCTCTGCAACCAGGTTGTCGTTGATTAAAAACGCTTTGTTCTCGACGGTGTACGAGTTACGTAGCTTTTCCAATACTTGCGTCTCCACCTCGTTGACGAAGACGTTCAAGTGCTTCCGATCTTCGTCGTCGAGGAAGTTGTCGTAGAAGTCCGTCAATATTTCCCCCCCCCGTGTTTCGCGGTTTCATGAAACACCTCTAGCTTTCCTCCGGTAAGGGTTACCATTCCGCTAGGAAGTTTGTCCCAATCCGGCACCTTGTTCAACGCTTCACGCCACATAAACGAAGAGCGCCTTTCCAGATGTTGTCGCGTGTCTTCGGGTAAAGACACCACGAAGTTGTTTGCGAAGCCTATTGCTCGCGTACGATCGAAGTCGTCCAAATATGTTTCTTTGCCTCTTGCGGGTTTCTTTGACTGTCCGCTGCATTTTGCGCATCGCAGCTCGCCTTTGCCTCTTTTTACCCGGGTGCAGCGTTTGCCCTCGTGGTCCATAGTCGACGGGTCTTGCTTGCATTCAATGAGCTTTCCCTTCTTGTTTAACTGTCCGCATTCGCAGAACTTCTCCAAAAATATTAAGCCGTATAATAACATTTACCGAAATTATGCACTTTATAGCGGACCCCGCATATGCGAAACCCCTGCTCTCACAGCCAATATTTCACCCGCCAGCAACCCTAAAACCCTAAAATCTTGGCTATGCAACTTTCTAGTGCCTTCAACTAACTTGGTGCACCTTCCCAAACTCGGCGATGACCTTTTATCAACACATTCATGTGACGCGCATGCATGCCAAGTGCAAAACACGATTTCCTGCGGTTTGCAGTGACCAAAATGGCCCCGCACGACTACTCCTAAACCCTAAATGTCAAAATTTTATATTTTTGAGTTTGTCCAAACCTTCTCCAAACTTCTCCAAAAATATTAAGCCGTATAATAACATTTACCGAAATTATGCACTTTATAGCGGACCCCGCATATGCGAAACCCCTGCTCTCACAGCCAATATTTCACCCGCCAGCAACCATAAAACCCTAAAATCTTGGCTATGCAACTTTCTAGTGCCTTCAACTAACTTGGTGCACCTTCCCAAACTCGGCGATGACCTTTTATCAACACATTCATGTGACGCGCATGCATGCCAAGTGCAAAACACGATTTCCTGCTGTTTGCAGTGACCAAAATGGCCCCGCACGACTACTCCTAAACCCTAAACGTCAAAATTCATATTTTTGAGTTTGTCCAAACCTTCTCCAAACTTCTCCAAAAATATCAAACCGTGTAATATCATCATTTCCCGAAATTGTGCACTTTATAGCGGACCCCGCATATGCGAAACCCCTGCTCTCACAGCCAATATTTCACCCGCCAGCAACCCTAAAACCCTAAAATCTTGGCTATGCAACTTTCTAGTGCCTTCAACTAACTTGGTGCACCTTCCCAAACTCGGCGATGACCTTTTATCAACACATTCATGTGACGCGCATGCATGCCAAGTGCAAAACACGATTTCCTGCGGTTTGCAGTGACCAAAATGGCCCCGCACGACTACTCCTAAACCCTAAATGTCAAAATTTTATATTTTTGAGTTTGTCCAAACCTTCTCCAAACTTCTCCAAAAATATCAAGCCGTATAATAACATTTACCGAAATTATGCACTTAAGTATGTAACCCCCGTCCACCCACGCGTGCCACATGCCCGCTCTACCGACAACGCTAGCAGAGGTGGAGGGCGGGCAGCTACCTGGGTCGTCTACATACACTGGCTGCAGGAAGTGCAAGTCCAAGGAGCACTTGGCGAAGGACTGCCCCCATCAGCACGACCAGCAGAAGAAGGCCGCATGGGTGAAGTGCATCTGGGATGAGGCGTTCGAGACCCTTGAGAACGTTGGCGCAAGCTCAAAGCTTATGGAGGATTCCTTTGCAGTCATCGCGCATGAAAGGGGTTCAGATTTTGGCGAGGGAGAGGCCGCGGGGGCCATTTCCTCTCCCGGTCGCAAGGCATAGGTCCCGGAGCCAGCGAGGGGAGCACTCCGCCCCTTGCTGAGGCCGACAGGAGCGGGACCAGGCCCCTGGAGGAGGGGACTGCGAGGGGACGGCACAGCCAACCCTACAGGTGGAACACCCATTTCAGGGAAGACCACCGGATGAGGTATGGCCCGGGACCGGCTCAGAAGGCGACTGAGAAAATGAGGCGAGCAGTGAGGTGGCTGAAGAGGACCCATCCGGTCACGGTGGTGGCTCCAAGCGAGGCGGAACCAGAGGTACAGATCAGGTTTCCCCTGTTTGGGCGAGGGAGCCAGGGACACCCTTGTATCAAAGGTGTGTACCAACGTGCATTGCAGCCACCAGGTGCTAGAAGGGTAAGGTTCAGAGAGAATGCAGCGCCCCGACAGCTCTTTGGGCGAGCGCTGCGACGACGACCGGACCGCGCCAAACCGCCACCGCAACCGCGAGCTCAACAATGAGTGCAATGTGATAGACCGGCAGCGTGGGAGGCAGCCAGGTCAATGACGCGCAGGCAGCAGGAGGCAGAGGTGCACCACCACTGAGTCAGGAGTGCTATGGTACGGGTGAGGGACCGCATAGAGCACCTGAGGAAGATGGTGAGAGTGAGCAGGGAGGCGGCGGCCGCCAAGCCGGCACCCTGGCCAGACAGATGACCCAGCGCCGGAGGACTCCATCACCAGGTCTGCCCGCTGGACCGCCCTGATAGTAGAGGCCGGCACTTATCACCTACCTGACAACAACTCCGACGAAGAAGCGGGAAGTGGAGCCAGGTCTGCACAAGCTGGCCAGCATCAGGCCCGCCATAGGAGTGGACGCGGGGGCTGGACGCTGGGGCGAGTGGCTGGACGCACGAGCACGTGCTAGCAGCCATGGACGCGTCAGGGCCTACGCTCATGATCTTCTGGGCGTGGATTGGTAAGGTGCGGGTGAAGGTCCTCATTGATACTAGGGCCTCTTCCAGTTTCACATCATTAGAGACTGCTGTGAAGAAGCTCAAGCTTCAACCATCAGTACATGAGAAGCCTATGCGAGTGCAAGTTGCAGATGGCACCGTCTACGACGCCAACTCCTGTATTCGGCCCAAGCTCACAGCGGAGACGCGGAAGGGGAGCTACGCCAAGCAGGTGACTCTGCGAGTGATGCCCTTATCCCTGGGTGTGGACGTGGTGCTGGGGGGTGACTGGTTGCGAGCACAGCGGCGGATCACTTTTGACTATGCGCAGCATGGGAGTGTGCGGTTTGGCCATGGGTCACAGAAGGTAGTCATTGCGGGGTGCAATCCGGGGTCCTCGAACTCGGAGAGGGGTCAGGCTATGGGGCTAGTGGAGGCTCAGTTAATCAACACCAAGCACGAGCTAGGAAGGACTTGCGGGCGCCGAAGAACAACGGGCAGGAGGCCTACATAATGTACTTGGCGCCTGACGGGACCTTTAAACCTGAAGCCTGTGACGACCCGAACTCGCCTTTGGACGCAGCAACCGCCTTGTCAGAAACCTCTTCATCCTCATCATCATCAGAGTGTGACAACGCTAGCTTGAGGGGGGAGCACCTCATGCGAGGAGGGCGAAGACAACGATGGCACACAGGCGAGCTTAGCGACCTTGGTCTTGGACACCAGCTCCTCGGACTCTGAAGATCCCGATGCGGGCGAGGCAGCTCTGGAGCAAGTGTGCGCGGTGCGACCGGCAGCGTCCCCCACGTCAGCCATCCCGACGGTACGAGACTGGGGGCCTTACCCCGTACGCGCTCGGTGGGAGGCCTTTCAGATGCTCCCCCGTTAGCGCAGAGAGAGCGCTGTGCAGGATCATGCAGAGGGGTTGGAGCCTGACTGGGAGCATGAGGCTCGCCAGCTGTGGAAGACAACGCAGGCGCTGCGGGAGCGCAGCAGTACTCCGTCAAGGAGAAAGGGGCGCTGACGGCGCGCGCCTGCAACTGCGGCACCGGTGGTGACAGCGGAGGGGGAGCAGCATGGTAGCAGGTACAGCTGCTTCAAGAAGGAGAAGTCCGCGACACCAGCAACACCTGAGCAGACGCGAAGCAGTGGCGAGAACGGCTAGGCCGAGCAGCGGAGCCGTGGTGAGGACGATGAGGCCGAGCAGCGGAGCAGCGGCGAGACCGAGCAGACCAAGCAGACCGCAGCGCATGCGACACCTCCAGATGAAGAAGACGCGGAGGAGGTCCCTCAATGGATATGGGACGAACTGACGGAGCTGAAGAAGGTGTTCGCGGACGTGGTGGGTATGGAGCTGCCCAAGGACGTCGTGGACCGCGAACACAAGTCCCCGCTGCGCGTGGACCCGGAGTACCGAGATGGGGCGAGGCATAAGCGGTGCTACAAGCTGTCCATGGAGGAGTTGCGACAACTTCGTGGGCAACTGGACGAGCTTTTGGCAAAGGGATATATCCGTCCTTCATCCTCACCCGGGGGCAATCCAGTATTGATGGTGCCCAAACCATCCAACCCCAAAGAGCTACGACTGGTGATCGACTATCGCCAGATCAGCGAGATCACTGTGAAGGACCGTTACCATCTCCCTGACGTACAGTCCTTCATCGACGATCTGCAGGGGGCGACCATCTTCTCCACCGCTGACGCACTGTGGGGATTTTGGCAAGTACCCATGGAGGAGGAGGCGATCGAGAAGACAGCGATGACCACTCCGTTCGGAGCCTACGAGTGGCTGGTGATGCCTATGGGGCTGTCGAATAGTCCTTCCTGCTGGTAGCGGATGATGCAAAACTACCTGGGACACCTCTCCTTCGTGAGGGTGTTCGTCGACGACATCATGATCTTCAACAAGAATCCAGTTGAGCACCTTGGTCATTTGAAGCAAGTGCTGGAGATCTGTCGTCAGAACAAGGCTCGGCTGAAGGAATCAAAGCTGCGGTGCTTCAAACGCTCTGTACGGTTCCTCGGGCATGTCATTGATCGTGAAGGATGCCGACCCCAGCATGACAAGGCCGGGGTGGTGAAGGATTGGCCCAAGCAGGAAACTGTCAAACATGTGCGACAGTTCCTCGGTCTGGCTGGTTTCTACCGCCGGTACATCCAGGGGCTCTCCGATCTGGCTCACCCATTGACCAAGCTGACGAAGAACTTGGTGCCTTGGGAGTGGGGCCCAGAGCAGGAGCGGGCGTTCGAGTGGTTGAAGACGGTGCTGACCACAGCCCCCACGTTGATCCTTCCAGATCAGAAGGCAACACATGATGGCACCAGCCCATTCGTCGTACAGACGGACGCTAGTGCGGTAGCGCTGGCTGGAGTACTGATGCAGGACTTGGGGAAGGGCCTGCAGCCAATAGCCTTCGAGAGCAAGCAATTCTCGTCAGCAGCAGAGCAAAACTACCATGCAGGGGAACGGGAGTTGGCAACGATTCATCACTGCACGACTCAAACGTGGAGACATTACCTTATCTTCATGGAGTTCCGACTCGTATGGGAGACCACGCCCCGCTGAAGTGGCTCTTCGCGCCAGGCCGGGACAGGGACGATATCTTCCTAGGATTGGCCGGCCCGGGGCCGTGTCACGGAGGCCCGGGCCGAAGGCGGGCCGAAGGAAAAGTTGCGGATGGGCCGAGTCGCATTGAGGGGAAAATCGATAAATTTCCAAAATTTTATCGATTTTTGACGAATTGTCATACTTAAAATTAAAATTTTGCGCCTGCGGCGGGCAATTTTGGGTTCGGGCTGAGACGGGCCGAAATGTGGCCGAAGTAAATTCCCAATGCGGGCCGAGTCACCTCCGCGGAAGATATCTACCCTGGCGCCGGGAACTCAGCAGGCGGCAGGCGAGGTGGTACGAGGACCTGGTGGAGGTGGGCGTGCATGCGATGGAGCACGTGCCAGGGCGCACTCTGGTGGTGCCAGACGCGGCCTCTCGCCGGCCAGACTATGTGCAGACCTCAGCGAGGGAAGGGCTCAAGGAGGCAGGATACGTGGACCTGAGCACCGACCAGCCAGTGTCAGCTGAGGACGGAAGGCGAGCCGCAGGTGCCAAGGGGAAACCATCGGAAGTACGTACTCAAGGCCAAGGCTGAGGTGAATGCAGCGGTGGAAGAGAAGAAGGTGGAGAAGGAGGACCCCAACTCTCCATTGGATGCGGGGTTCAGCTCATCAGAGGAGGAGGACGAGTCTGAACACTCACCAGTGAGCCCCCCAGTAGTGACAGGGAAGCTGACGCAGCTCAATGGACTATGGTGGGCAGAGACTCCCGACCTGTGGCGCGACGCCATGGACACAGTGACCACAATGGCAGCAGCCTCTGCTTTCGCAGGCGTAACTACGAGAGCGCAGCGAGCGGTAGCAGCAGAGTGATGACCCAGCGTCTCCCTTAGACGCAGAAGTCGCACGGTCAGAGACACCCCCAGCACGGTCGCCCGCAACAGCAGCTCAGAAGCCACAACAACAACCAACAGCACAGCGAACGCAGACAGCGGAGCAGCAACCGGCAGCAGAGCAGCAACAACCAACAACAGCAGTGCAGCAACAGCCAACAACAGCAGCCGAGCGACAACCAGCGACAACAACAGAGTGACAGCAATCAAGTCCGAGAATCCGACCTAGAGGACCGCCGGTGGACAAGCAGGATTGGAAGTTGATCTCCTCGGAGATCGCTAGGCTGCAGAGCAAGTACTCTCGGGCGCTGGGTGGACCGTTCCAGGTAGACGCGCGCTGTGACGCTATGGGCCAGAATCGGCAGGTGAGCACCTTCTGGACTGACTGCCTGAACGAGCAGTGGAGGGGCCGTATCGTCTGGTGCAACCCCCCCTTCTCAAACCCCAACGTGAGCATTGAGGACATTCTGAGACATTATGCATCCGAGGCGAAGCAGGACCCGTGCCACACAGCCGCTTTGTTCTTGTTGCCCGACTTCCCTCAGGCGAGTTTGCGACCGTTGCTACGCGAGTTCGGCCTGGAGATCGTGGAGGTCATTCCAAGGGTGAACGAGCACGGTGAGCCCAACAGATTGTTTACCTCACCTGGGGAGGAGACGGGTCACCGCTCGGCTCTACAGGAGCTTCCAGTCCCATGGCCAGTGCTAGTGGTGATAGCCAGGCCGCAAAAGCCACCCAGCAAGCTGGCCCCACGCGAGAGACCCTCAGCGCAACCAGCAGTTACACTCTCTGGAGCAGCGGTGAAGGTCAGGGATACGACGGGGACAATGGAGTTCCTGCGAGCGCTGAGAGCAGAGCACAGGCGCAACGAATACCTCAGAACCCTGAAGCAGGAGTTGCTAAACACCCAACACCATCGCACAGAGCACTTCCGGCTGGTAAGCGACATCATTTGGAGAGTGGCGGAAGGGCGCTATCAGGTGGTACTGGCCCCGGACTCGCCCTTGCGGGAGCTAGTGTTGAGGGAGGCGCACGAGGCACCGTCCGCAGGCCACACCGGCAGGGATAAGACGCAGGATCGGGTTCGAAGACACTTCTGGTGGTCGCAGATGGAAATAATAATAATAATAAAATATTTACGCTAGCAAAGGGGACAAAGTCCTGAGAGTGCGGTATCCCTGCAAAGCAGGCTAGTGAAAACACCAGGGGCTACTCCCTCTGCTATAGCGCGCCCACAAAGGGGCTCAGCCCACTTTTCAGCAGGGTGACATCTAGAGAAAAAGCTAAGTGCTAGGCAAAAAAACTCTAGAGGATGGAGAAGCAGCCATGGCCGGGTGAGTGGAGGGGTGGCTGAATCTGAGCGGTGGGGAGGGAAGTCGAAGAATTAAGGGGGTATTTGGAGACGTTGAGGAAGGGGGTCAAGGTGGGCGGGGGAGAGGGGGTGGAGGGGAGGGGAGGGGGGACGGCCCCTCCCCTTGGGGGCACGGAACCATCTTTTATTGCAAGACTTTTGAAAATTATTGCAGGAGGGTTTGAAGAAAGTCGTTTGACTGTTGCACAGCTTCTGTTTCTGTCATGGTTTCACTGCTCGAGATGTCAACTGTATGCGGGTCAGTGTTTAAGGTGGTGGTGGTGTTTAATAGAAACACGTCTCGCCTATTTTTGGTGTGTTGCCTACAAATTCTTGAAAGTTTTTTAAGGAGAGGTTTAATCTTGCCACGGGGAACACCTATCGTGTTGAGGACAGTACCAAAATGAGGAGGGAGGTATCCCATGAGTGTAAGAACTTTGGGCCATTTCACGGTGCTTATGAAGGGCTTGGAATTTGCGTTGGTGATTGTTGTGTCGTGGTGACCACCATAATAAGGCTCAACATCACTCTGATGATAGGGAGGGTCTTGAGTGGGCCATGGGCAAAGCGAAGAAGTAAGTACTTTGTCGCTTTCGTTCAGAACTTCATTCCAAATATCAGGGCTGACTCCTGTGTATTCTAGCCTCTTCTCGTGATTCTGGACTTAGGAAGGACGTTGAGGAACCATCTGGCAATCTTTTTTTGTGTAGGCCTCCAGTCAAAGGCTGGTTGAGTAACACTGGGTGCACTGTCTAAAGCTATGATAACGACATCCGAAAAGTCATCCTTATAGCATCCGCCACCTGGAAGAACGTAGGGGTCATCACCCGTCCAATAACCATGTGGGATAAATGGAATAGTGTTATGCGGGAATCTGAAAACAAGTTTAAAGCCTTTATCAAACCATCTTTTTTGGTTTTTGGGAGACAGCGGAAGAATCCATGTTCCTGAAAATCCAGGGACGGTGTTGGCCGCTTTATGTCCCATTTCCAAGGTAGTCATAACCGCCGAAGATTTGCCCTTATCCTTCCCATCAAAGGGGGGATTTCCGTAAACGATTCTGCCAATGCCTGTTATCGGGTCCACGTAGGCATCCCAAGCGAGACCATCAAAGCCGATTTTCCCATGATGGCAGAAGGGCCTGAGGGCTTTTTTCATTCTTGTGGTGGGTATGCATCTTCTCGAGTGAATTCTAGGGTGGGCATTTAGTGGGTTGGAGAAAAGTTCACAGCCGTTTTTGTCAAGGTTTCTGTCATCCACCAAAATATCTAAGAGGCTTCTTCTGATTGCGTAGCAGTTTTTAGGATCTCCCGATTCAAACTTACATGCATTGAGTGCTTCATGAATATCGTGTGCCCTATTCGAGTACTCCGCAAGTGAGCATGGGACTGCTTTGTTGGAAAGGCGGTGCCAAGCCAAAAGTTTCCAAAACTCTTTCTTTTGGACATATTGGAGTTCGGGATATTTAATTGTTCCCGTAACATGGTCCACTTCGGGCTTAGCGGTCACAACAATGGTATTCTTTTTTGAACTTGATGGACGGTACATGCTAGCTTCCGGGAGAGCGTGTAAGTATAATTCCTCATTCATTTCCTGTCTTAGGTCAGCAAGTGGAAAAAGTTTCGATGGCTGTGTTTTGATGTATGTGGTACCTTTTCCAGGGTTTAGTAGTTTGGGCTTTTCTGAGATTTCTTCAGCAATGATTTTCCTTAGTTCGCCAGCTTGGGTTGTTCTAAGACTATACAAACTGTTATTATGTCCTGAGCATTCAAGTTGGATGTGTTCGAAGGTGCATTTTGTATTCTGTTGGCAGTAGGGGCAGTTTTCAGTCCCGATTTTGCTGATGGATCTGGATGTAGCGGAGTGGGTGAAGACGTGCGTGGCGTGTCAGCAGACGCAACCGCGGCAGGGGTATCCCATGGGACTGTTGCAACCGCATAGAGTGCCAAGCAGACTCTGGGAGGTGGTCAGCGTCGACTTCGTAACCGGGCTTCCGATGACCCAACGAGGAGTGAACGCTTTCACCACCTTCGCCTGCAAGCTAAGCAAGATGGTACATGTGGTACCAATGGCTTACAACGACAGCTCAGCAAAGGTGGTGGTAAGATTGTTCATGGACGCAGTATGGCGACTGCACGGAACCCCCATGAAGATAGTGTGCGACTGATGAGACCCTCGCTTTCGCGATGCCATGACTCAGGAGTTCATGCGGCCGATGGGCGTCAAGGTGGCCGGCACTACTCCCTATCATCCGCAGAGCGACGGACAAGCGGAACGGAGCAATCACACCGTGGAGCGCATGCTGCGTTGTTACGTCGCTGAGAACCAAGAGGACTGGGACCTCTGGGTGACACTTGTGGAGTACGCGATCAATGACTCCACGTCAGCAGCGACCGGATTCTCTCCCTTTGAGCTGGTGTACGGACACGCCCCAACGACGCAATTGGACTTCTTCATGGACGCAGCTTTGGAAGGCGGATCAAGGCGAAGGAAAGGTGGGCGAGTAGCTGCGGACAAGAGAGGGACTGCGCACGAGCTGGCCAAGCAGTTTGCGCGGCAACTACAGGCAGCGCGGGTGAACCTGCAGATGGTCCAACAGCGCATGGTGGAGCAGTTCGACGCGCGACACCGGCTGCAACACATAAAGGTGAATGATCAGGTGTGGGTGGATGGCCAGCACCTGACTCTGCCTGGTGATCGGGGGTTGAAGCCGAAGTTGCGCAAGCTCGGGCACGGACCCCTACGTGTGGTAGAATGTCTGTACAGCGACAGACAGCAAGAGCTGCCAGAGCAGGATCGCGGAGCTCCGTCAGCGTACAGGTTAGAATTGCCCGTGCATTGGAAAGTGCACGACGTATTCGCAACAGATCGGCTCACTCCAGTTCAGTCGGGAGCCAAGCATTTCGTGGGCAGGCAGGAGGAGATGGCACCACCACCGGTCTTGGTAGAGGGTCAGAGGGAGCGTGAGGTGGAACGCATCATCAGCACTCGCTTTAGGAAGTTAGGCGGGAAGGCTGGCGGGACAGTGCAAGAGTGGCTAACTAAGTGGAAAGGATTGCCGCATAGTCACAACCAGAGGCGAACCAGAGAGGATTTGGAAGGTCGAGGAGGTAGGCTTGGGCCGCTGAGAGTCTTCGAGGCTGATGAGGAAAGGCTGAGGAGAGCTCCAAAGAGAAGGCGAAGGGAGACACACAAGGGTCAGGAGGAGCAGAGAGCACAGTTGATGGCGATGGGACCTCCGACCCCGACAATCTACAGCAGTAGCCACAGCCGGGCTTACCCGCCCCATCTCCCAAGAGTGCAACATCCAGTGAGGATTCTGGTGTTGTTCTGCGGCACTGGCTCAGTGGAGCAGCCGTTCCAGCGCCAATTCAGGGACTGCAAGGTGGTGACAGTGGACATCCTTCCGAAGTGGCAAGCTACGTGCACGGAGGATATCTTACACTGGAACTACAAGCTCTACCCGCGGCACCATTTCGATGTCATCTGGGCCAGCCCACCCTGTAAGGAGTACAGCAAGGCGAAGACGCAGGGGGCACCAGATCTGAAGTCGGCGGACAGGCGCGTGCGGCGTACCAGGGAGATCATTGAGTTCTATGACCCTGCGTATTTCTTCATAGAAAATCCCGCAGGCGACGCGCAGCGAGGCTTGCACACGCGCGCTGTGATGAAGGGTCTGCCAGAGCCGCTGCCGACCACCTATTGTAAGTATGGTACACCGTATATGAAACCTACTCACATATGGACGAACGCATCGCCTTCGGTACCCTTGTTGCAGTGCACCCACTGTTGAGAACACTGCCCAGCGGGGCATCTCAGCGGCCAACACCCGCGGTATGGGTTCAGCCCAGGCGGTGTATGCGATACCCCGTGCGTTGCTGCACCACCTGTTTTGCGAGCTGAAGCTGAGCGAGCGCATGAAGGAGTAATGAACCTGATATCGACGCTGACTACCGAGGCTAGTCAGCCTGGGGGCGCAAAGGCCGCAGAAGACCCGTGATCTGGGGGAGTACCAGGGTCGCCAAACCGTCTGAGCGTTGGCAGCGTGAGACGGTGAGGGGCTTTCGGGAAAACCCAGAATACGGAAGGGGATCCAGACCCAAAAACTGGGGGGCACGGACCCAAGAACCGTAGAGGGGGACCCGGACCCAGAACCGGGGCACGGACCCGAGAACCGAGGGCTTGCGGCTCGATCCTTGTCACAAAGTGCATGCTAACCCCCGACAATGTACATGGGCGGGCCTTAGCGAGGACGCAGGGCGCCCCTAAAGGGGGGAGTTGTACTAGGGTGTATCGCGAGTCAGACGAGAGACAGACGTGTCTGAGTGACGAGTGACAACACTAATGACAGTCACCAGTATGACCGAGAGGTATGACGAGGGTGACTGACAGAATGTGACTTTTGAACATCTGCACCCACACCAGATCAGGTTGAGAGAATTGGTGGGAAACCAATCCAGAAATGGTGGGGAACCATTTAATATTCAAACAACCGAACCGAATTGGAGGGAAACCAGGAGAGCCTCAGTTCTTGCCACATCATCAGATCTATGATTATTTAGGAAAACATAGCAGAGATGATTGGCAGCTGCAGTCCAAGGGTTGTATGACAAGACAGGGCATCGGACTGTTGTACATGAAGTGACTGCGCATATGCCTATCGAATCCGAGGTGGGTTGAGGGAATTCGAGTCGACATGGAACTACTTAAAGAGCTGAGTAAGCTCTCATGTCAGTTTTTGAATTAAGTTACACATTGGCACCAACCTCTGGTGTCTAGTAACTCCAAACAATAAAGTTTAACCGAAATTCCGATATTCCGACATTACCCCTATGGCCATGGCATCATATTACCTGTGAGTATAAGCTTACATACCTGTGAGATTGGTTCAGTCCTCACACCCGAACAGAAACCGGCGGTCGGGTAAACAATAAATTGCGCTGAGCCAATTCTCCTGAAGAATGGGTGTTGTTGGCCAGGGCGAGAGTCTAAGGCGTCCATGCCGCTCATAATCTGCTAAGCGTGTTTCTCGCAGAGAGAGGAGAGAGAATGCCGGGGCAGTCGATATAGCGAGGGTGAACATGCGATAAAAGAAGGCGTGGATGCGAGGGGACACGGCCAACGGTTAAGGCGCTCCACTGTGGACGAGTAAAATGAATGCCGTTGGTGAGACTTTCGGTGACCTGGTGCGTTTGGCGACACGGACCTTAGAATCAAAGTATCAAAAAAATGCTATAGAAATGGTACATGCTCATAACCTCACGATTAACCTAAAATGCTCCTCGATCGGTGGGTATATGATTATATATATATATATATATGGGATAAGTCTAGATTGGGTGTAGACATTTCATTATAATCCATTGGGTGTAGGCACTTCATTTTAATCTAGATTGGGTGTAGGCACTTCATTTTAATCTAGATTGGGTGTAGGCACTTAATTCTTAATCTAGATTGGGTGTAGGCACTTCATTTTAATCTAGATTGGGTGTAGGCAATTCATTTTGGTATAGATTGGGTGTAGACACTTCATTTTAATGTGCCATTGGGTGTAGACACAGGTATAGGGGGTACGGGTCGCAATTTCTTTTGTTATTTGTTGCAAAAAAAAAACATTATTTCGCGAATTCAACCGGTAGACATCAACATCCAACCACAATGAACATATCTAACGGTTGAATTTGCGAAATAATGTTCTTGTATGCGATTACTAGCGAAAAACGGTTCGGAATCGATGTATTTCGTGTACCCAATCGACTTATCCCTATATATATATATACAAGGTATGTATACACATAAATAACAGGTGGCAATACTAAATCTCAAGGAGGTCTAAGATAGCAGATAGAAAATCTTGCAGTGTTTTAGTATCGATGACAGCGAATGGACAGGCAAGATGTAAGTGCCACCACTTTGCGAGGGGTAAAACAGGAGGCGACACGCATCCCCACCTTATGGGGGGGTAAAGGTCACTCTCCCCATGAGAAATATTATCGAGTCACCAAAGTAGGAAAACATAACAACAAATGAAATCAAAATTTAAATCTGTCACGGAATGATCCCATGGTCACAATCCGATCAAAACTGGTCACATCAGGGTTTGTCAGTTCCTTCACAATGCTTTCCTTGCAAATGAGAATATCCCGGATCGTCAAGTCACTGAGTGTGACGCCATTGCAATCGTCAAAGTAATTCAAGCGGATATCAAACACATAGTCCATAAACCTCAAATGACGTTGGTCATCAAGGTCAAGTAACCACGGTGTACCGGCCAGTAACCTGTATGTGCAGAACTATATCAATCACCCAGCCCTCGCCAACCACCGGTGCGTGCACAGATACATCAACCACCCAGACCTCGCCAACCACCGGTGAGTGCGCAGATACAT
>LGRX02005367.1:0-17588 GCA_001247695.2 Cymbomonas tetramitiformis
CGCCACGCTGTGAACCTAGAGGCATGCTTGGTGTTGCTGCAGGTGTTACGGGGGCAGCGTGGAATCACCGCCACGCTCAGAACCTAGAGGCATGCTTGGTGTTCCTGCAGGTGTTACGGGGGCAGCGTGGATTCACCGCCACGCTGTGAACCTAGAGGCATGCTTGGTATTGCTGCAGGTGTTACGGGGGCAGCGTGGATTCACCGCCACGCTGTGAACCTAGAGGCATGCTTGGTGTTGCTGCAGGTGTTACGGGGGCAGCGTGGATTCACCGCCACGCTGTGCACCTAGAGGCATGCTTGGTGTTGCTGCAGGTGTTACGGGGGCACCGTGGATTCACCGCCACGTTGTTCAGCCCACAAGGGGAGCTCATCATGAAGTAAGTATCCGGGGCATTTGGTGTGCTTCCCACGGCGCACAAGGGCGCAGCTTCCCGCCACTCGAACCCAGCGAAAGCGCCCACGCGACTTTTTGTATCGCTGGTTCCTGTGCGACTGCTTCATGTGTCATACGTTTCGCTCTCTACCTCCTGCACGACTGCTTCATGTGTGATACGTCTCGCTCTCTACCCCCTGCACGACTGCTTCATGTGTCATACGTTTCGCTCTCTACCCCCTGCACGGCTGCTTCATGTGTCATACGTCCGCTCTCTACCCCCTGCACGACTGCTTCATGTGTCACACATCTCACTCTCTGCTCCTGCACCACTGCTTCATGCGTCACACGTCTCGTTCTCTACCCCCTGTACCACTGCTTCATGTGTCACACAGCTCGCTCTCTACTCCCTGCGCCACTGCTTCATGTGTCACACATCTCGTTTATGTGTGCTGGTTTGGCCCTCCGGGGTGACATCATGGACGGCCAGGATTAGGCGTGCGGGGCGTGGGGCTGCGAGATGCCACAGGATCACACGCCCTTTCTACGTGATTTCTAGCTCCTTGAAGGTGCGCCAAACTTCACTGCCTGCAGGTGGCTTCACCCAGGCTGCTCAAGCCATGGTGCTTCAGCAGCTTTTTTGCCAGAGGGGCTTTTGCCCTCTCCTGTTGCTGGCTCTACGTTGTAGCGCCATTGACACAGATCCGAGGGCTCTTCACTCTGCAACCCATCAGCATCCGTGTTGCAATTTTGGCACGTGCTGAGCATGTCCGTGGACGCTGGGGCATCATGTGGGGCTCAGTGTGCGGCCCATACAGCGTGTTCTGGGGCGTCATGTGGGGCTCAGTGCCCATACAGCGTGTGCTGGGGCGTCATGTGGGGCCCAGTGTGCGGCCCAGACAGCGTGTGCTTGGGCGTCATGTGGGGTTCAAAGTGTGCGGCCCATACAGCGTGTGCTGGGCGTCAAGTGTGGGCTTCAGTGCGTCCATACAGGGCGTCATGTGGGGCTCAGTGTGCGGCCCATACAGCGTGCGCTGGGGCGTCATGTGGGGCTCAGTGTGCGGCCCATACAGCGTGCGCTGGGGCGTCATGTGGGGCTCAGTGTGCGGCCCATACAGCGTGTGCTGGGGCGTCATGTGGGGCTCAGTGTGCGGCCCATACAGCGTGCGCTGGGGCGTCATGTGGGGCTCAGTGTGCGGCCCATACAGCGTGCGCTGGGGCGTCATGTGGGGCTCAGTGTGCGGCCCATACAGCGTGTGCTGGGGCGTCATGTGGGGCTCAGTGTGCGGCCCATACAGGATGCGCGGCCCAGACAGCGTATGCGCCCCAGACAGCGTGTGCGGCCCAGTCAGCCTTGCCTCTCTTAAGGCGGTGCGAGGGGCGTCGTGGCACAAAGGGAGTGATGATCCTGCGGTGCGAGGGCGTCGTGACACAAAGGGAGTGATGATCCTGTGGTGCGAGGGGCGCCGTGGCCACAAGGGAGTGATGATCCTGCGGTGCGAGGGGCGTCGTGACACAAAGGGAGTGATGATCCTGTGGTGCGAGGGGCGCCGTGGCACAAACGGAGTGATGATCCTGCGGTGCGAGGGGCGTCGTGACACAAAGGGAGTGATGATCTTGTGGTGCGAGGGGCGCCGTGACACAAAGGGAGCAGTGGCGGGTAGGGCCCATGAGTATGCCACGGTGATTCTTTGCAGGTGGAGGACCAGCATGGGGAGGTGGTAGGAGAGGTGCAACAGCGGTGGCACCTCTTTCGTCGCAATTATGACATGTATTTGGGGTGCGTCTGCTCTTACAGCCTTGGAGCAGCCCCCGTTTCGGCATCTTCCTATAATGCCTCTTGCTTCTAGCCTAATGCTGAGCCACGGATCTTCTTGGAAGCATTGAAACGAGCGGCTCAGATCAGCATTGCTGCGAGGTGGAGACAGGAGAGAGGTTTGAGGCATGGTGTTGAGATGCAGCGAGTGGGGTGAGTCGGAGCGAGCCCATCCAGGAAAGATCAATTTGCTGAGATCAGGGGTGGCTTCTTGGCGTGGGAGTTCGACCTGATCGATCAAGAGGTCCGCTGCGCCCCTGTACTCTGACCCCGTACTCGCCCGCTACCGCTCCCACAGCTTGTGCCTTGCCTGGCATGACGAAGCCGGCAATACCCTCGATGGGCCGAGCGCCCGGGTGCTTCTGCGCATGGAGTTGCCACACATGCTTGGGCTGCATCGCCAGCTGTCACTCATTACGTTCCCCTCGTGGCAGTGCCGGCTTCTGAAGAAGGTTGTGTGGATCACTACAGGGGGTCTCAGTGGCCAAGGTGGACCGCAACTTCACCGGATTGGCGAGGGAGATGTTCACTGATGCGGGTGCGTGGCCACGGGCAAAGTCCCAGCTCTTGGAGCCGGGCTGGCGTTGCTTGGAGTGCGGGCTCAGACAGATAGCGCCCGCACACATTTACGCAACGCGGTCTGAAGCTTGGATTTTGCACCACAGAAGCATGTCATCGTCGTTGGGTCGTTGAGGCGCAGGATCCAGGCTTAGAGGAGGGGTAAGTGAGGGGTGGCGCTGCAGTGCGGTACTAGCGACAGGCGGAAGCGGGCCGGTGCGCTGCAGGGAGCGATGTCGAGGGCTCGGCGCCGCACATCCAAGCCGCAATCCCATACATGTTTCCCAGACGGCCGTAGAATGTTGATCTGCGATGCGCTGTCAGGGCCTCCTCCCAAATTTACTGCAAAACTGAGGGGACCCTGAAGGGGGGAAGGGGCCACTGGAGATCGGCAGGTCAGTATGTGGTATACTTCGATCCGGCAGGACAGGCCCAGGTGGCGCTGCAGGCCTCCGCGGTGGCCAAGCCTCGCACACACCTCAGCTTCCCTTTCAAGCCGCCGCAGCAGCAGCTTGATGGCGTCAGCCCAGCCCCCTCGCCGGTCGCACCCGCAGTTCTCTCAGACGCCATGACCGGCCACTCTGCAACCCACCTCGCTGATCTGCAGCCATCTTGGGACCAAGGGCCCATCGCCAGTGGCCGCTTAGGTGACAGCTCCTCCTCCCTGTAAGCCTCTAATGCAACGGGCGGGTGCGGATGCTAGCATCCGTGCACCATGCTTGCTCATGCCCTGTTTCTCACTCATCGGCACACTTGGCATCGGGGTGCGCTGCTGCTGCATGTCTGCATCGCGCCTCTGAGCCACGTGGAGTGCTCATCCGCCTCCCCTCGCCCCAATTGCCATGACATGCCTCTGAGCTCATTTGGACCAATCACGCGCTTCTTCAAGCCCCACTTGCCAATGTCCTCCTGCGGTCAGAAAGGTTTTGTCTGACCGTGGGCGATGCACGTTCACAGGCATCTCAGAGCGGGCCATTGCACTGGCGGCCGCCATCTCCATCGACTATGATTATTTCAGGTATGCGTCACTGGTATCGAAACCTGTGACACCACTGACCTGCCTGCCGCACTGTCAAACTGCCCAATGAGCTTTGAGGATCTGGCTCTTGATCCGGCGAAACGTCCAATCTAATAGTCGATACACGTTCACAGGTCATAGGCGAGTAGCTATGCATCGTAGGATTGCTCCTATTTGGCGCGAAGTGCCGCTGATTTCTGAGCAGGGGCGCATGCACAGCAACAGGGATGTCAGAATAGATTGAGGCACTTGACCTGGCCTATTGGTGATCATGTCATGTCATAATACTTCCACGTTTTGGATATATACATCTATATGTTATAGTGCGGGAGCACGGCGCACATATGTGCGCCAATTTCAGTACAGGTGCGCTAACAGTGGTAAATCGTACACTGCAAAACCATATAAACCAACGATGATATCAATTAACGCATCCTGAAACACATCGGGTGTAAGATATTCAATATCGTGGGCTTTTTGTGTGGTTTTACAGTGTACAATTTAACACTGTTAGCGCGCCTGTACTGAAATTGGCGCACATATGTGCGCCGCGCACCTACACTATAACATATATATATATATATATACTACTGGTAGTATATGTGTTGTATATATATATATACTGATAATGCTCGCAAGGATGCTCGGACCCCCAAAGCGTGACATGCAGACAAATGAGGCTGAGCGGACCCTGGGTGGGTGATGACAGCCGAGTTTCTAGCTCTGGACATGCGCCCTTCATCATGCCCATGCCCATGCCAGTGCCGGTAAGACACGCTGTGGTCCTGGCCTCTCCCCCGCCATGTGCCCACTTGGTGACTGTACGGCCTTGTTCTCGTGTAGGGCTCGTCCCAGTGCACCCCGCAGCCTGTGGCTCACTGCAGGTTTCATCCTGTGGCTCACTGCAGGTTTCCTGTCCTTGCTGATGATGTCACTCCTGAGACGGAGTGGCATTCTCAGGATGAGATCATCCTTTTCTTAGCGAATCGGGTGGCAGTTAATGGTGCTCCCAGCGCTGTCACTCTCGGGCATAGCTCCTTGGGACGATGTTTCGACCGCAGTGGAGAGGCGTGGCACTAGAGGGACCTCGCGCACAGCTGCATAGACAATCCCCCGGAATGACTGGTGTTATCCCATACATGTCCACGTGGCGACTCAATTGTGTGCAATTGGTTGATCCTCACTGGCAGGTGGTTCACATGCACTCAGCTGGTCCCTTGTCACTAAATGCTGTTGGGTTGGTGTTGGCGTGCGCTATTATTGTGAAGCGTCGCCACGTGACCAAATGCGTGTTATCCTCCGGGAGGATGTTCTCTTGGTGCGCCTTGTGCCACGTGTTGTGTGGTGATGTGTGGCTCAAAGTAAGGCGTGATGGGACCTGGGGGAGTGGTGGGGCCACGTTGTGCGAACTCTATCTGGAGCAGAGTAACGCTCCACATGGTGATGCTACGGATCCAGCTGCTACTGGGACAGCAGGAGCTGGAGCCGTTGGTGGGACATCATCAGATACAACAACTGTTGGGGAGAGCGGTAGCAACCAGGCAGCTGCTAACGGTGACCTTGGGGGAGATGAGTTTATTCAACCTGCTGACGGTGGATGGGTAAGTGAAATTTGCTGACCCAGCCTTGCTTGCTTTGCGCGGACGACGGTCTGTCAGCCTGGGTATTCTGAATGTTTGATTTGAGTTTCAGGGTGGCCAAGCGCAGCCGAGTGGCAATCAATCAGCAAACAGTGCAGATGGTGGTGAATCGCACGTTGATGACGATCCCTTTGATGATGATGACGATGACGAAGATGGTGGAGGTGTCTTTGGCATTCTCAAAGACATCTTTATGAATGGCGATTAAAGGATATCCACAACATGGATATCCTTTAATATCCACCTACAACCAACAGTTGAGGATTGGCGTACGTTTGCACATTCAACAGTGATATGTTTTACTTTAGCCCTAAGTAGTGGGGCGGGACAAAAATAAAATCAGTGGTGTCACCTAGTAGTCCGCTTCTTGGGGGGGATGTCAGGGGGTCTGTAAGGAATAGCGGGACAATTTGTCTACAATGCAATAACCCCTTGAAAACAGTTCGCTTTATATCCGATACACACGATTGCATATGCGGATACGTTTCATTCGATAGTTTATGTCTGCTTTTCTGTGACACAAGCCGCGTGTGCATGGCATTTGGAGCAGCCATCCCAGCAATTCCACCCATGACAGCAAACATGGCCCATTTGAGGAGAGACCTAAAAGTAAGATACGTCCATTTCATCATGAATCCGAGGCGTCCGCCTCACCACCCCACGGCCCATGGCCCCTCCGCCCCAGAAGTTACCGAGCGCTTACCAAATCTTTACCTCCATCTCTTCGAAAGAGCATAGCGCATCGATATTGCCGAAGAATTACAACATATCCCCTCCGCCAGCCGACCTGATTTTGGCACCAGATTTGTCTTCATAAGGCACCACAGCCTTGCCGGGTGCATCGACGTTCCGTGAAAAGTAAGGTATGCTCACATCATTCCCCTGTAATTGGTTTAGGAAAGAGAAGCCATCGTACGGCGTAGTGTTATAATCAGTACTGTAGGCTTCACCACACTCTATAAAGCCCATCGTGTCATAGCCCATCGTGTCATCGGAGTGTGATAGAGAAATGCGTGGTATAATTTATTGAGGCCATCCCGTTGTAGACCATATATAAAAAATGACATTTCAAAAGCATACCCCGAAATCACCAAACGAGTGAGGAAGTATATAAAATTGAAGTCTTTTATTCGGTTTCCTATTGGTTTAGGAAAGAGAAGCCATCGTACGGCGTAGTGTGATAATCAGTACTGTAGGCTTCACCACACTGTAGAAAGCCCATCGCGTCATGGCCCATCGTGTCATCGGAGTATGATAGAGAACTGCGTGGTATAAGTTATTGAGGTCACCCCGCTGCAGATCTCTTACCAAAAACCTGTATATTCCTGCCAGTTTTTCGCTGTTGGACCGACCGCTGGCCCGTGACCCCGCAAGTCACTGTCAAGCCGCGGTTGTTTTCGGTATATTGAGGTATACCGAACACAACATAACTTTGCATACGCATTCTAATTAGTATTATGAACAACATATGTTTTGCGCGAGCAACGTCCGTGCATCAGTCAGGATGCTGGACGGTTCTTGTGTGTGTGTGGGGGGGGGGGTAATGGGCGTGAGTCGAGCCAGCCATCTAGACTCACGCCCAGCAGAGACGCATACAGCACTGCACAACATATCGCATATATCGCATACACATTGGCAACATATTTTGAGCATCTCACAGTGCGCTGTTACTTGTAGCGGAAACGCGGATGGTAACCGCATCCACATTTCCGTGCCCCGTAAGTCACTATGCAGCAGCTGTTGTGTATACTGACCGATACCGAACACAACATAACTTTGCATACGCATTTCAATTTGTGTTAGGAACAACATATTTTTTGCGCGAGCAACATCCGTCCAGTGATCAGGATGCTGGACGGTTCTCGTGAAGGGGGGTAATGGGCGCGAGTCGAGCCAGCCATCCCGACTCACGCCCAGCAGGGACGCATACTGCACTGCACGAGCATATCACGCATCCCAAATAGGCATATACAACACATCCTGAGCGTTTGACAGTGCCCTGTCACCTCTAGCGGAAACGGGAATGGCAACCGCGTTCATGTTTCCGCTAGGGCTTCTACCCTCATTCGTGCTCTCGCCTGCAAGCGAGTATGCGCATCGGATGAGGGAAGCGTCAGCAAAAATAGTGATTTGTATGCGTCATATTTCCTAAATAATTTGTACAAACTGAACGGTCAGCCACACATCTCGCTGTGGGCTGACGCGTTCATTTGGCGGAAGCGGGCGGAATTTCAAGATTTTTGAAACCTCCAAAGGATGCGATATAAGTCATTATCCTTTGCGAAACGGGTACCAACACACTCAGTATTAATATGTGATAATATTTTGTAGCAAAATGTTACTTAGATTAGGCTATAATGTTTGAGATCTTTACTTTTCTGGACAGGGGCACACTGTGGGAGAGAAAGCGTTCCACCTTGAGTTAAAGTTGCATATTTAAAAAATCGCAATAGAACATGGAAGCGACAGTCGCAGACGTCAAGCAGCATGGCAGCCGAGCGAGAGATGCGTTCTCACTTTGTAAGTCAGTTTGACTGTGATGTGACAACGACCGATTTCACCGGGAAACGATGGCGGCCGAATTTACTGTGGCATTAAAAATGATGGAAATGCCCGACTAAATCACGGAGCACTGTAATTCAGAAAACCGACGAGCAGGCCAGATTCAGGATCGCGACCTGTCGTACGGCGTATTAAGACCATATTTAAAAACGCGACGGATTTAATTAAGAATACAAATACTTATAGCCTTAATATTGGGATTGCTTATATGCAGCCGCCCCGGAACGTGTAGGTGCAGAAAAAGCATACCAAACTGTGTCGAAAGGGCATTCTGAAGGTTTGAGATAGTCGAGGGCTTAGGTCCTCACAATCGCACTTTGGGGATTTGCGTGAATCCAATTTCTCGCAAAGATTTGGCATGCTACTTCTTTACTGTACATCATCTCTAGAGATGTACGAATGCAGCTGTTCCCATCGGTTTCTCGCAGAGCCCCAAGTAACGTTTGTTCAACAGCCCATATGGACGTACTTCCTGCGTTGGTTTCCGTATTTAGCAACTTACACGCGCCATCCCGGATGTGCCGCGGGGCTCGAAGCGTGTGAACCAAATGACCAAATGAAACACAGATGCACACATACAACGTTGAAAATATGTTTCAGTCGTTGTTTCTACTATTTCTTAGCGTTCCCTTCGGCAGGATACCGACGGGAATGCCGTTTTGCGGATGCCGGGTTCCCGCTTCCGCCACATGAAGCGGGGGCTCCGGGATCTACTTCCACAGTCACCGAATCTGTGCGGGGATGCTTCCTAGCGTTCATAATTGCCTATTACCCACCGCTTAAGGTGGCTTAAGCCACCTTAACTTAAAGGGCTCATGGGGGCTTCCTCGGCGGTGCTTTCAAAATTCGGGTCAAGATCTTGAGCTGCTCTTTCTGCAGTGTCTTATCAAAAGTTTGATCTGAGTGCATCTTGACCCCCAAAATCTCGGTTGAAGTAGGGTGGGTATTTCCCCAATATTCTCTAACCAGCTCCGTGTTACGGAAACGTAACAACCACTCAAACTTGATTTTCTCAGCGTCAAATGCGTCAAATTCACTTTTGAAGACAGTCCTGAAAAGCTCTCAGTAAGCCACATGCAACCATGCACTTAAACACACTCAACTTCCATCGATTGCCAAAATATTTATAGAAATGTATTCATTCTCAACGTGATGTCAGTGGATCACATATTGCGTGTATACACACGCGTGTTACACCTAACCTATTAGTAACCGGTTGCCCTAACTACATGTTTAGTGCTTGATAAAAGTTTTACTTGGTGTCTAGGGTCGATATTAGGGCTTAGTGTTATCATATAGCGCGCGATATCACCCATTGTTTCCTGTCAAACATCACGTCGTGAATGTCCGTGCCGTGCATTTTAAGCGCAACTATGCAACCCGCCTTGCAAAGACCTCTATTGCGTTATTTTCAAAAGTTCGTTTAGGCAAAAAATGACGAAGTTATCGCCAAAGTTGTGTATCACAATTCTAAAAAGCCCGCGATTCTCATCGCTGGTTAGGGGTTAAGATGGCTTAAGCCACCTTAAGCTAATTAGCTCACGGGGGTTTCCTCGAAGGCGCTTTCAAATTTTGGAGACCCATGTTGTCAAGATCTCGAGCTGCGCTTTCTGCAGTGTCTTGCCAAAAGTTTGATTCGAGGTCATCTTGACCCTCGAAATCTCGGTTGAAGTAGCATGGGTATGCAAAAACCGAAAGAAAATCGCTCAAATTTTACTAAATGTTGCACCCTCTTGGATACTTCCCAAAATTGCTCACCGGGAACTTGGGCTCGCCTAATAGTGCACATAGTGTCTAATAGAAGACATTGTCGCCGTCATTTTGAGCTAAAAAAAACTAGCTTCCGGTACCGATAGCTCCCGTAACAATTGAAAACGTTAAGGTGGCTTAAGCCACCCTAAATCGCTGTTAGGGTGGCTTAAGCCACCCGGAGGGTAATAGCCATAATACCTTATATTAGACATGTCAATCTCTTCATTTATCTACCCTGCCGCACTAGGTTTTCACAGTGTAAAGCGCTTAAGAAGCGCGAACGGAAACGGACAGATTCCAGAAAGATACCGGTGTGATTTCGATAACGGCTTATATGTCCTTCCGAATTAATCGAACGGCTGTTCGGACTTTGTAAGCAATGAAAATATAATTCGCATCTGAGGAATCAAACAGGAATCCATCGCGCTTTTCATTATTACACTCTTAATACGCCGTATGTCGCGACAGTCGAGCGCTTAAAGCGGGATGCTTAGGCTTAGGGCGGGATAACGGGTGCATTATGCTGTAGAGCATATATAAAAACGTAAAATCGCGAGTAAGAATAATAAATTAGCTAATAATCTATTTTCATAAAGGGAGTGCCACTACTGTATCGCTATCGTGTATGACTCAAAAACTGGCAAATGAAAAATACGATATGGATCAGGAGCGCGGGCGCGAGCGGAGCGGGGGCGAAGTCCCAGCGGGAGCAGCGAAACCGAATAGAAATATCAAATAATAATTTGATTAAAGATAATCCTTGATCGCACCCCCTCGACCGCCTGATTGTCCGCCCACGAATCCCCCCTCCCCATCGCCCTTCGCGCCCTCAACACGCCCCCATCATCCGCTCATCGCGCCCCCGCATCGCGCACCCATCGCCCCATCATCACATCCCAAACCATGAAATGGCATGTCATTGGCATGTCACCTAGACTTACTTCGTGATACTGCGTGACACAAACACACTTGTAACATCTACATGGTCCCCTTATATCGCATCCTTAATATACGTTTGCAAGTAGTGTGCTAGGGTAAGTCACGAGACAGAATGACAGCGTGTCAGAATGACGAGTGACTGGTACTATGACAGTCACAAATGACAGGCATTTATATGACCAGATGACGAGAGTGTCTGACAGAAATGACTAACAGAAATGCCTGACCCGAAAGTGAGTTTTGGTGGGAAAACCAGCAGTCAGAGAAATTGGAGGGAACGCTGGTAGACCTCCAATCGTTGCCGAGTCAGCACAGTTATGATTATTCAGAGTGATATGGAGTGGCCTGGAATGATTGATAATGAAACTGGGCTAGTCGGCAGATTCTATGATGTGAAAGATCGAGTTCTCATGAAACATGATGGGACCTGACAGGAGTCGACATCGAGTTGTGTTCGAAAGTTCGAGATCTGAAACCATGGCATAAGGCAGCCGAGCAGCCTGAATGAATCAGTTTGAATTAGTTACTGCTAACAGCCACACCTGGTTGTTTGTAACTTCGACATTAATGAGTTAAAAGATCCAATTCACATATATCATGCTTACAGCAATATATCTCCTTGTAGGACTGAACTAGGTTCCCTACATTGCACAAGTAGACCGATAGGCTCTTAGAGAGCCCCTCCGAACAACTGGTATCAGCGTGGTTACGTTAGACGCGACCTGTTTGTGCCGACTGCAACTTCGGGTGTACAATTGCCGGCACGCGAGTTCCGGGAGACCTTTCCGCGAATTTCCAGAAGATTCTGAAGACAACGACGTAAAAAGCGCTTAATTGCGTCTGCCTTTCGTCAGGGCTGCGAATATCGACAGACAACATCGACAACTGTTCCTGAATGCATATACCGCACGCACACGTGTGATCGTAATTTGTCCTTGCAGGTGGCTTCCCGCGGGAATTGCCTTTTGTTCGACCAAAAACAGCGTCAATCGGCAGAATTTTATCGCCCGTACCGTGTGAGCTCACTGCCGTTAACGTGCGTTCGCGTCACAACGCAGTCATGGACTCTCAGCATGGAATTCCGCAGCACGCAGCTGTAGCGACTTCCGTGGGGCACTCGCCGTTCTTTTCAGCGGCAAATTACTCCGAATCAATCGACCCCAGGAGTGTTTCCCAACCGGGCTGGCCCTTTCCGCAATCGGCTGCGCATACGCAACCCGGGCTCTCGTATGTCAGCACAACGCAACAGCTTGACGGGAATTCCGTGTACGGATTTTTGCGAGATCTGCCGCAGCGTAATTTTATGACGGCGCCGCCACAACTTCCGCAGAATTCGTACAATTTTCCTAGCTCCCCGCAGTGGGTACGACGAGCGTAATTCCAACGGCAGTCCAATTATGTCAACGCCAGCCGGTCAATTCTGGCTGCAGCAGCAGCCCCGTGAAGATTTGGCTCAGCAGCGGGATTTTCAGCAGCAAATTTTCCTGCAGCAGCAGCAGTATGGTCAACAACACCAGCTGCCGCCACGTGCTTTGTGGCCACAGGACACCCCGTTGCCGACAGCCGCGTACGGTGTGCCAGTGGGGTACCCTTCACCGGGTATGTTGTCTCCCGCGGTACCGAATTTGCCAGTGCCCGAGCTTTCCCCGTACCCAGCAGCGTCGGTAGCGACGAATTGGGCCCTGTCCTGTCCTGTTCCGGCGGCGGCAGAAGCAGCTGTGCAGCAACCACCTGCTGTGACACCTTTGGTGAACGTTGCCAGTGCAGGAATTAACCCCTCGGCAGGGGGGGGAGAAGTTGTGCAAGTACCAGTGAGCCCAGTACCACCGGGTACATTGCCCAGTGAGCCTGTAGGGGATATTCCAGCACTGGTGACCCCTGTTCATTCCCCTGTTTTCACTCCTGTTGCCACTAAGTTGCAGGAGCTGGAAAGAATGAATATGGCGGCTTTGGCAGCACAGTCAGTCTCTGCGACCACTTACCCGAAAGTGGGGAATCGGGCCCCCACATCGACCCTGTGCGCCGGAGGCTCTGGCGAAATTTCGACATCGCCAGTATCTGGAGGAGCAGCTGTGGTCACTTGCCCAACGGTGGGGGATAGGGTCCCCACATCGACCCTGTGCGCCGGAGGCCCTGGCGAAATTTCAACGTCACCGGTATCTGGAGATGCAGCTGTGGTCGCTTACCCGAAAGTGGGGAATCGGGCCCCCACATCGACCCTGTGCGCCGGAGGCTCTGGCGAAATTTCGACGTCGCCAGCATCTGGAGGTGCCGCTGTGATCGCTTGCCCAACGGTGGGGGATAGGGTCCCCACGTCGACCCTGTGCGCCGGAGGCTCTGGCGAAATTTCGACATCGCCAGCATCTGGAGGCGCAGCTGTGGTTGCTTGCCCAACGGTGGGGGATAGGGTCCCCACATCGACCCTGTGCGCCGGAGGCCCTGGCGAAATTTCGGCGTCGCCAGCATCTGGAGGCGCAGCTGTGGTCGCTTGCCCAACGGTGGGGGATAGGGTCCCCACATCGACCCTGTGCGCCGGAGGCTCTGGCGAAATTTCCACGAGTACGCTGACTGGCTCGACGACGACGCTGGGAGAACTGGCAGTAGCCAGCGAGGGGCGCGCAGAACGGACCAGGAGGTTATCGGAGCGCACAGAACTACTGATTCAGCGCAGTAGAGCCATCGTCAGTTCCGCTGCGACTGGTCAATCGTCTTCTAACACGACTGCCACGGTGTCCTCATCTTCAACGCCGGAACAGCCAGCAAACGTTGCTTCAGCGGGCAATGCAGGTGCGCCCCCAGCCGCCCAAGCAAGCGCAGTCCCAGCGGCCCGCGACCAGAATCCCTCACCTGTCCTGAGCGCCGGAGGCTCTGGCGAGAATCCGACTCAGCCAGCGTCAGCATTTCAACACGTGGATTTTGTATTACCAAATTCCAGTGTCTCCGCAGAGGACTTCCCGGCACTGCCCCTTCCAGCAACACCGCGCCCAGCAATGGAAACAAGGAAGGATCTGGCCAGCCAGGAGTTGATAGCTGCCCTGGAGAGAGTCGGACCGCAGCTGCAGGAAGGAGCGCGGTCTGTCAGAGTTCTGAGGGAATCAGCCAGCCTTCAGCCATCAGAGCTCCCAGTTCAGCCAGCTCGGCAGGCTCAGCCAGCTGGACACCCCTCAGCTCCTCAAGGGGACAGGCAGAGGTCTCCAGACTGGAGGAAGGATCTCCGGTCGCCTGAGCAGATGGCCCTGGACCGTGCGTACAATGAGTGTGGGAAGGACCAGAAGGTCAGGGTGGTAAGATGGATAGAGGGAGGCGGCACTTCGTGGAGTGACCACAGTGGAGACAGTGCGGAGTCACAAGCTTCAGCCACTGTGAGGTTACAGATAGTCGCACTATCAGCTGGAGAGAAGAAGACCCTCACGCAGTGGTTCTATAGTGAGCCACGCACCCGGAACGGGAAGATCCTTTGGCATCCGGCCTCCCCGCAGGAGTTGGCAGTGCTGCAAGCAGGAGTGACAGAGAGGGAATACAGACGCGCTCTCAAACACGGAACCCTGTTACACCAGGAGGGGCTACCAAGGAAACTCTTTGCAGGAGTGAACTTTGGCAGAGCGCGCGTTAGGGAAAGTGGAGCGACCCCCACCCGCAACGCCTTCACAGCACTCTCGGCGGTTCCAGCAGAAGCCTAGAGGCAGCCAGCCGTGCAGCAGTGGATGGGTGAAAATACCCAGAAGCGGATTGGCATATCCACCAGGCTTTTCACCAATTCCCCGCTTCCCTCCCAGCGACAGCAGCGGGTCCAGTGATTCCAGTGACTCCACAGTTTCCCCGGAACGAGGCAGTCACGGCAGCAGCAGCAGGCGTAGAGGCAGAGGTAGCAGCAGCGGCAGCAGCAGACGGCAACGGAGGCGGAAGAAGCAGCTGGCTAAGAAGAGGTCAGTCAAGGCAGCAAAAGGGAAGGCTGTAGTTGAGGAGCCTGCTTCTCGGGTATCAGCCCTGGAGTCTGAGCTGACGGAAGGGATGGCTGTCAGAACCTTGTTCAAAGACAAAGCCCTGCGGGACCAGGCTTTTGAGTGCCTTCCAGAAGAGCGTCAGAAGGCCATCGCCTTGGCAGCAGCTCGGGGTGAGGAGGTGAGCTGGGAAGAAGAGGGCTGGGAAGCTTTGATAGCAACCCAGAGAAAGGTCCTGAAGGGAAAGGAGGCCATCTGCGCAGTAGCCCCCACACCCGAGGAGTCGGAGTGGGTCTGGTATGACTGGACTAAGGCCCGGCACCCCTCTCTGAGTCCCGACGAGGCGTGGCGTTTAGCCATAACCACACGATCAGAGTCCGGAGGATCCCCGTCCAAGTCTGGCAATGATGAGGCATCAGGCTCAGCGTCATCGGCGAAGGCGGCCCCACCAAGCCACGAAGCTCTGGAAGAGTGGAGAGACCCACTGGTATCCATCACTGTAGAACAGGGTATCAGGGACTACGTGAGGCGCCACGACGCTGATGCTCAGACGGCGGTGGCCATAGCCAAACAGTACTCCACCCTAGCGATTAGCTATGGGCATGCCCAGAACCACAGGGCTCGGGAGGCGCTGATCAGCCCGGTGATGCAGCTGGTAGGACCAAGGCGGGATCAGGCTGTTCAGAGCGGCACGGATTGCAGCAGATGCGGTAGACTGCTGTTATCCCCAGCTGGAGGGATTAAGGTCGCCTCTGGGTTAGTATGGGATGTCATGCTGGGGCCCAACAGAACGTGTGAGCAAGTTCCACTCTGTCAGAATTGTACCCAGCCGCCCTGGTCTGGTGCATTGGCCCAACTGCCCAACATTCCAACTCCAAGTGCCACTTTACCACAGTCACAACCACCTCGACAGTCCCAGCCTCCACCTCCACCAGAGGAACCTGAGGAAGAACCCCCGAACTGTCCGCCGCCCCGAAGACCAGTCGAGCAGGAGCAGGCAGAGAGGGACAAGCAGCGGTCAGAAATGACCAAGCTAAAGGAGCTGGAAGCTGAGGACAGATTGTTGCTCTCTCTACGGAAGCTACGAGACCGCATCACCGACCACGTACACATGCCCTACTGACAGCCCAAGCGGGGACAGACCATCTGGACATCTGTTGGCTCCTCTGAAGAAATTCATGAGAGAACTGCAAGATCACTTCAAGGAAGCACTGGTGAAGAGAGCGTTGACGAAGAAGAAGTCCAGTGACGATGGAGATCAGGAAGGAGCCACCATCACCACCGTTCCAGAAGAACTGCGACTGATCATCAGGGACCGGGTGGAGGGGTCAGCGCAAGGAGTTCTAAATCAAAAGGTGGTGGCCAACCAGATGCTGGGTCCGGATGATTTAGTGGCCACAATTGCGCGAGCATGTGTCACTGACGCCCATCTGAGTATTTTACCCAACATGCTGTCGCGAGCTCGCCAGGCCTCTGGCAAGAACGCTGGGAGGAACGCCGCCACTTTCCACCACTCGCTAATGGAGTCCTTCGACATGCTGGAAATGCTACACAACCATGGGGTGACGGGACCGGTAAGAAGGGCGGCATTAGCAGGAATATTTCTAAGTGGATTAATTAACACCAGAGCTGCATGCTAGGGTCCACCAAAAATTAGTTGGAAAGGTGGACTTCAACCAGAGCTCCGGAAAGGTTGGATGGGAGGCAGAACTACTGCGTAAGTATGTGGAGCAAGCTACAATAGAGGAGCGCAAAGATCCCGCGCACCTGAAGACTGCTCGCGACCAATCCCCTTTTCCTGTAGCTCCCTTGGCAGAGTTCTGGGAGGAGGAGGCATCTCCTAAGGAACTGTGCTACGCCATGCCCACGACTGCGACTCCAACGGAAGTGGAAGGCCGACACTTACCAGGATCGTCAGCCTACTCAGGTTGTCGAAAATGCAAGTCAAAGGAGCATCTGGCTCGCGACTGTCCACATCAACACCAGCCCCAGCAGAAGGCAGCTTGGGTCAAATGTATCTGGGAGGAGGCCTTCGAGATCTTCAAGAACGCGGGGGTGGATACTGGATCAGGCGGGATAGTGGAGCAGCAGCTGGCACTGGTAGCCCCGGAGCACATGGATTTTGCCGAGGGAGAGTCGACGGGGGCCGGTTCCTCTCCCGGACAACGCGGTTAGGCCCCCAGGCCCGCGAGGTAAGTACTCCGCACCTCGCTATGGCCAACAGGAGGGAGCGAGGCCGGCTATGGGAAGGAACCAGAGAGAGGCAGGCAAAGTCAGACCTACCGGTGGATCACTCACTTCAGAGAGGATCATCGGTTGAGGCACGGACCAGGACCAGCACAGCGGGCGGTGGAGAAAATGAGGCGAGCATTACGCTGGTTGAAGAGGTCACGGCCAATCACGGTGGTAGCACCAGGAAGAACTGAACCAGAAGCTGCTCCAGCACAGGCATCCCAACCAACAGAGGTTCAGATCAGACCCTACGAATTTAGGAATCGTAGGTAGGGCCATGTTTGCCTTGTATCTACCTTGTGTCTGGATGGCCAAAAACCACGACCAGACATGGCCATGTTTAGTCAGTTTTTCAGCGGCGCAACACAACCCAAGTAAGGCCATGTTTGGTCGTGGTTTTTGGCCTTACTTACCCCTTACTTACCTTGTACCTACCCAATGTCTAACGCACCATACGTACGCCCGTGAATGCATGAATCACTTAGAAAATGGGTAGATACAAGGTAAGTATGGCCATGTCTATACATAAACAAGGGTAAGTAGGGCCCTATCTATCATGTATCTATACTCAAGTACTGGGTAAGTATGGCCATGTCTATACATAAACAAGGGTAAGTAGGGCCCTACCTATCATGTATCCAGACCAAGCACAGTGGTAAGTATGGTCATGTCTTATACATAAACAAGGGCAAGTAGGGCCCCACCCATCATGCATCTATACTCAAGCACCTGGTAAGTATGGCCATGTCTATACA